>QGOB01000421.1:80000-150387 GCA_003313055.1 Termitomyces sp. MG145 | reverse complement strand
ACACGTTGCCTAAGGGTAACATCGTCATGAAAACTTCCCAGCTCATGGAGAAGCATTGAAGGTGGTAGATGCATCTTTGAACAAGAGCTCAAATCTGTCCTCCGGACGTCCAGTATATCATTTCTATCCTTTCTATCCAGAGTCCAGATGCGCTGTTTATACTTGCCGTTAATCAGATTGTTCAAGTTGGCCGAAATTCTTCCAAGAATAAGAGGAATTTTATCAGGGCGAAACAAGGATTTCCTGGTACTCTTCGCACGATTGGAATAGTCTGACAAGTATGAGGAGGTCGATTCGAGGGAGACAAGTCGACGTACCTGTGCAAATCTTCCAGACTTGTTCAAAGTCTTCCAAGTTCCTTGATGCTCGTGCATCCTCGACGCGGCGGAAGAGACTTCGATTCCTGTGTAACAAGCAAGCGAATGATTCTGGAGACCCAAGGTCATTTTCAATGCTATTCTTTACGGAATCTGGACACAGTCGAGAGAGGAGTCGAGCAGCGGTGTCCTCGTCATGGAGGGATGGAAAATCATTTAATATGTTGTCCATGTAGATCGGATGAGCCAGAAGACTTTGACATTTGGTACTTAATTAATACTAATCGCAGAACAAAATGGAAGCCTCCTTAGTGTCGCGGACATTCAAATAAGGACAATAAACAAACGACAAGTATCAAAAATAACCAACCCTTCTGTTTCGTGGCAATATATAAAATAATCAAATCAATCCCAAAAAGCGAAGAGGGAAAAGAGGAAAGAAAGTCCGAACCCACCATCTTGGACTTGATAGGCTTGACTAATTCTTATTTAAATATGTTAGATATTTTGACCATTATTTTCATACATGACCGGTCACGTCGGATTTCTGGTCAAGTTCCCGCTAGTCTTCAAGACACAAATACTTTTTTTAGGAATATCCAGCAAAATTCACCACTTCATCCCGCTCTCCGACTCCTTCGTATTTGCTCATAGTCTCGGAAATCCAGAAGTTTCCAAAAACAGAAAAGCTAGACTAGTGTCCTGCTGGATTGACTCCAGTGAACAGTTCAGAGTTGCGCTTGAAATGTGGGATGGAAGGGAAACATGTATGTGACAATTTGGAGAAACTGAAGTTCGCCAAAAAGGCGGAGGGTTACAAGTTATGGAGAAGGGGAAGGGGAAAGGGATGGGGTAAATCCGATGGGGCCTTCAAGCATCGTATGTTAAGCAATAACTAATGTATGTAGAAAGTTAATCAAGACTGGACAAAGACTTGGCTCATCTCATAGTGTTCTAATGATTATGATGTCTCTATCAGGAGGAAGGAATGAGAGACGCATTTTGATGTGACCTCGAGACAATTTAAATTGGTGGGCAATAAGGATACTGAATTCCTACCAGTTAGCTATTCAGTTAGATTAGGGCTATATCTTTTCAATGGTCGAATCCTTAATGGTATGTTAGCTCTTGAATCGAGCAAACTATCATATCACCGTCTCCGCCTTTTCCGCTTCCGACTACCACCCAGTCCATCGTCGCGTCCATCCTCATCTCCATTTCCACTCTCCACATTCAAGGTTGACATCACCTGCTCACAAGCCAGTGCTTTCTGAACCACTTGTCTGCGCACCTTCTCAGGTACCTTATCCCAGTAAATCTGCTCGCGTTTTCCCGTGACCAGTTCCATCAAGATCGGCGGGGACGTGCCATCTGATGATTCTCCTATATCGTCTAGGCCGGTGGAATGGATCGTTGGGTTGGAGAGGAAGTATGTAACGATAGCACGCGCGTGTTTTGGCGTGGCGAGGCGGAGATGGCACTGAGCGAGAGAGTGAGCAATCAAAAGGTAGCGAAACAAGATTGAAAAAGCTGCGCACGGTGTCCATGCCTTTGTTGTAATCGACATAATCAATCCCATTACTGTCCACTTCGTTTGTTGAGGTGAGGGACAAGTCGAACGCACGCCCGAAAAGCTTTCGTAGTGTCGTTTTATTGGTCTCAGGGTGGATATTTCGTGCAAAGACGAGGGAATTAAACGGATATGGGGACGTGATGTCGAGCTTCGGCAGTTCCGCGGGCGCTGGAGCCGCATGATCTGCGTCTATTGCCTCCGCCTTGGGGTTTGGGTCAGGCGACATCGGTACGGGTCGTTCGATATCGTCTTGGAAAGCATTGATCTCTGCCACTAATCGTTCTCGGTACGACAGGTACTCTTCCTTGAGCTTATCCCAGCGAGATTTCGACAGCGTGCGGAATCCAAATTTCGCAGCCTCACTAACTTCGGCTGGCGCGTCTGGATTTTGAAGATCTGTATCAGCATTCTCCTGACGATTCCATGGCCATCGTTCGAGTAGGAATTTGACGTCGAGGATATCTTCAAGCACGACGAGTGCGAAACCTTTACATGTCGGTGCATCGCCAGGCTTGTCTTGATGATGTGGTGGAAGAATGATACCCTGCACACGGGATGAACGCGGTACAGGTACAGGCAAGGAACGTTCCAAAAGCAGCGAGTTGACGAGGCGCATGATGGCTGGGATTGTCCTGTATTGGACAGGAATACATTCCTTTCATGCGTAGCAAAAGTCAGAAAGGAATCAAAACACGACTCAAGGCTTCGAACACACCACGTAGACTGTTCTCTCCTCCCAGTCCTGTCTAGAATAACTCTGAGACGGGGCATCTCCCCTATCTCTTCGGCGAACTTCGTATGCGCCGATGTCTCGCGCGGTATCTCGTTTACCAGACCATGTTGAAGATGATGGCTCAGAGACAAGCAGTCGTACTTCAACCACGTTCGTAGTGTCAGAACGCAAGGCTTTGGCAATTGGTATCTGTAGGTTCTCGATATTCAGAGGACCAAGGACTTTCGAGCGCCGAATTAGACGGCCGAGAGGAAGGACTTGGCAGAGATGGTTGAAAATCCCAGCGAGGTTCAGAAAAAACGCAACTTACACCCATCCCCAGTCTGCCCGTTGGAAGAAGACTCACTACTGAAATCTATGATACGTCGCAAGTCTGGATCAGCCCATAAGGCGTAGTCTGAGAGTGCAAGGTTGAAGAGGTTTATGTAGTCTTCATTGGAGTATTTAGCCTTCGTCGCAGGATTTGTATTTGGTATCCTTGTGTTGAGATTAGGAGAGGGAATCTGAGCCGACGTGGATGCCTGCGGGACAAGCTGGGAGGCTTTCTGTTTCCCCTTGACGAGTGTCCGTGGTATGAAAGGAAAGGATGAAGCCATGAATCACAATCTTTGTCAAGGCGACAACGACGTCGAAAGTGAGTTCGATTCTCGTGAGAACAAGGAACTGGGCTACATACTCAGTTTACCATAAGTCATAATCAGAGTCTCTGGCCCAGGAGAATTCTACTCCCATAATAATAATATATATATTGACCACCGAAGGCGCGCGTTCTACAGCCTACCATTGTACGGCCATCCCGCGTGTGTCTGCAGGGCTGAGACCCTGAGAATGAAGGAAATAAAGGACAGATAGAGATCTCAACCCAACGAATTCTTCCTCTCGACGCAGCGACCCACCTTTTGAATATTGGACGTTGCAATATCACTGAACAAAAGCATAAAATTCGCGGGCGCCCTACACGACTTACATAAGCACAGGTTCATTTCTTGAAGTTCGCCATCATGGACGGCGAAACGTCGCCAGCTGGCCAGCCTATCGTTTCCAGGGAGAAAGTCTGTCGACACTTTTGAATTTATAGCTTTTCTTACTGAACAAAAACAACAAATAGACAGCACCTTTTCTGATTCGGACATTTGTAAAAATCGGAAGTTTCCATCGATTGAATCTTTTCGAAGACGGTACACTTCCAACGACTGACGAACAGCAGCTTTTCACATGGTTTGTGATTCTCTTCAAACCAGCATTTCACTGACTTTCTGGGTATACTGTTAGGAAAGACGCCACCCTTCGTGAGGTCCTTACTGCCCTCCGCAACACCGCGCCTCTTGTCTCTGAATATCGGCATCCCCTCGCACGGTTCTCCTTCCGCACAGTCTACGCCGACTCTCTCGCCAAAGGGCGCTTTTCCCAAAAAGACCTGGGGATGGTCTATTCCCGCGACATCCTAGGCGAGCCTGGCTCCCTCAACGTCACGGCCCCACGACTTGCAGACGAGGATGGGACACAGGAGCCTAGTGAGAGGGAGAAGGAGGAGAGGACGCTTGACGAGTTGAGGTTTGTGCCCGGTGACTTTTTGCTCGTTGCTGTGTTGTTGCCGAAGAGCGTTGGAGCGCCGTCAGAGATGAATATCAAAGGCACGGGCGCAGGTGGACCGGGCGCTGCGAATGGGTGGAGAGGTGGAGGTGCAGGGAGGGGAGATGGAGGATGGGGCGGTGCATTGAGCGGGCTTGGGGCTGGGAGGGGTGGGGGACATTGGAGAGGGGATTCCAATGCGCCTGTGGTTGGAGGGAGAGGACGCGGTGGTAGAGGTGGAGGTGATTTTGGGAGAGAGAGGGAGTTTGAGCGGGACAGGAGAGTGCCGCCACCAAGAAATAATTCGCCGCCTATGAGAGCTAGAGGCTACGGTGGGCGAGGTGGCGCCCGTGGCGGTGGCGGTGCTGGACGTCGTTCGCGATCTCGTTCGTTTTCGCGCTCCCGTAGTCCGCCAAGGAGGAGACGCTATGACTAGCAGGATATGTATGTACTGACAATTGTCGTGCTTGGACTTTTTGCTACCAATCGTGCCGTGTGGCAACCATAAGAGCCACCGAAAAACCGTTTCCATTTCGATACATATCCCTCTGATCCACTAAGCCTTTGCCTCTGACCCCTCTTCAACATCAATATCTTTCCCGTAATCTCGGTTCTCAATCTGTTCCTCCACTCGCCTCTTCTGTTCGACAATTTTATCGTCCTCATATACTTACACCCATCAATCAGTATGTTTACACTCCCATGGCATGAACGTCGGCACTTACGGAATGCAAGTTCTTCTAGAGTACGGCCATGTGTCTCAGGAAAGAGAAAATACACAAACAGAACTTCAAAAAGGAGGAAGACGCAGTAGCTAATGTAGTATTTCCATCCGGCATTGGCTATGCCAATAGGGTTGACAAATTGATTGAAGAACAGCGCGGCTCGGCTGAACCATTGAAAGACGGAGAGACCTTTAGCACGGACTTCAAAGGGGAAGATTTCAACTAGATACGCTACATGAATGAACAAGAAGACTGAATGAGAATATATTTCATCATCGTTGCGAAGAGACGTACGATATGTCAGCGCGTTATGGGCCATGTTGTAGCAGGGACTATACAGGAAGATGAACCTATTGGCGTTTGATGATTAGGTCAGGAAGAGGAATTGAAATTTTGAGGAAGTTACACAATAACAGCGCGAGAGGACGCTTGACTCATTGTGATCGCATAACGAGCGCTTGCTATTGTCCAAGCGGTGAACACGCTCAGCATGGAAAGAGTACAAGCCTTTCGAATGTCAAATAGGCAAGAATGCAGCAAGTAACATAATGAACGCACGAGGTACACGGTCCTGCGCTTGAAACGCGAGGATGTGAATGCAAAGGCTGTGGCATTCAAAAATCCCCAGCAAGTGATACCAAGATTGATCAGGTTCTTCGTGCGATTGCTGTGCACACCAACATTGTCCAAAATCTTCGAAAGAAAATATCTGTGCGAAAGCATGCCTTATTTTAAACCTAATTTGAGAAGCGGTGAGAAAACACATACGAAGTTAGACCGTTCCCACTCCATTGGGTCGCAAGACCAATAAACGACCCAATAAGGACACGTCTGCGCATACCAGACGTCGCAACGAGCTGGGTCCATCCCATATTCGCCGTCTCTTTCTCAAGCTCGAGTGTCTTTTCAATCTGTACATACTCGGCCTTGGCGAACTCGGACGTCTCATCTCCTTCTGCATGATACTTGACAAGGACGTTCATAGCTTTATCACCCCGTCCCTTTGCGATCAACCACCGAGGCGATTCGGGCACAAGATAGATGAAAGTAATCTGCAGCGCGCTTGGTACGACTTGGAGTAAAGAGGGGATTCTCCATCCCCAATTGCTGCTCATCTCAAAGGTTCCGAGAGTGACTCCTGCCGCAACGATTGCGCCTGGGATTGTCAACTGTGTCGGCTTTACTGAAGGCGCACACGGGAGAGCAAGTTATACCTATGTAGTAGCACGAATTGAACAGAGAGCCAATGATAGCTCTCTCCTTTGGGTGGGATAGCTCTACCGAACCGAACGCTGCAATGTCAGTTGGACTGAATTTCAACGAAACATGATTATTCGCCTGCGATGAGCGACGAGGCCGCTACGATTGAAAGCGGGACACCCAAACCAATGATGAGACGTGACGCAACGAACATGCCGACTAATGTGCGAGTGTTCCTTCTACAGGAAAAACTGAGAACTTTGAGTTCACATACAGTTTTTGGCACCGGTTTGCATTGAAGCGCCAATGATTGTCAATAGGCTGCCAAGTGCGGTCGCGTGTCGACGGCCAAGGCGGTCGGTCACCAGCGGAACGAACGGCAGAATAACAATGGCACCAAGCGAAAACATTGCAGATATCAGACCGAGAAGCGTAGACCGGGGTGAGTGGAAGACTGTCATGACATTTGAACACTGACAGAGGTTTGATCATGCGGCATTGACCAACAAGTATTCCAAGAATCCACCGCTTGCAGACCGTTAATCATCGACGAGTCAAGACTGTATAAAGTTAATTTCGCCAGAATGAAATCCGGTGAAGTATGACACACCCGCTAGTCATCTCCACACCTAAACAGGCTGGGAACATGAGAAGATAGAGTAGGCGCAGGTTCCGTTTCTTGTACCATGGCGTCCGATCCTGTTCGGCCAGACGCGTCACGATAGGCTGAGAAAGGTCACTCGCATCGACACTTGATCTTTTCATGCCGTTCATCCTCGTTTCGTTCATTTCAGCGAGAAAAGGTTGGAGAGATCAGGGGACACCCAGAAGAAGAAGCATAACAGAAATCCGGATATTTATGTATCTAGCTACCAAGAAGGGGGTCACAATGGGTGAATAAGCAGCTTCTTCGACTTCACTTAAAAATAAATGCCATGCCGAAGTTGTGGTGGTCAAAGATATCCGCATGGGGGCGTGGGGTGAATTCGAAAATGTTAAAGCTTTTTATAACGAAGAACTCCGGAAGTTCGAGGCTATCACTCAGCGTTTCATTCTTCATTCAAATGATTTGCGCTAGCAATTGAGGTTGTACCGCGCAAAGCAACCGTAATTATTGTAGTTCTGATTGTAATCAACCTGTAGTACTTAGCTAGGATACATTTCCGTTAATTCATTACACTTTCTTATCTGATCGCTCATCCATACGGACACTCAAGTTCTCGTTTTCCTTCTCATAGATCTCCTCTTCCACCCGCTTCTTTTGTTCAATAACTTTATCGTCCTCGTACACTAAAACGGATAATATTGTCAGTATTCGGTCCTAAGTGTCAGACAGACCTAGACTTACAGAATGCAAGTTCCTCAAGTGTACGGCCATGTGTCTCTGGGAAGAGGAAGTACACGAAAACGACTTCAAACAGAAGGAAGATGCAGTAGCTGATGTAATATTTCCAGCCAGCGTTGGCAATGCCGATCGGGTTGACGAATTGATTGAAGAACCCGGCGGCACGGCTAAACCATTGGAAGAGGGAAATACCCTTCGCACGCACTTCAAAAGGGAAGAGCTCAACCAGGAACGCTGCATGGCGTCAAGATGAATAGGCAAGGATCTTCGACATGAGGAAAAGTGACGGACTGTACGTAAGTGCATTGTAAGCCATGTTGTAGCACGGGCTGTACAAAAAAATAAATCTAATTGTGACGGCATGAAATGAGACTCTGAATCAAAATGAGAAATAAATGACATACGCGATGACAGCGCGAGAGGACGCTTGGTTCCCTGTGATCGCATACCGAGCACTCGCTATCGTCCAAGCAGTGAACACGGTCAGGAGAGAGATTGTACATATCTATCATATTCGTCAATGACTAATTCATGTATGGGGATGCACACGTTGACACACGAGATACATTATTCGACGCTTGAACCGAGAAGAAATGAGTGCGAAAAATGTAGCATTGACGAATCCCCAACAGGTAATACCCAGGTTGATTTTGTTCTTGATATGATTATCATGTACGCCGATATTGTCCAAAATCCGTGCCAAAAAATACCTGCGAGTCAACACTTAGCGTCAAATTCCCAATCAAAGGAAATTTCGAACCACTTACGAAGTAAGTCCGTTTCCACTCCACTGCGTCGCAAGGCCAAGAAATGCGCCAACTAAAATTCGCCGACGCATACCTGCCGTCGCAACGAGTTGGAACCAGCCTACCTTCTCATTCTCCTTCTCGAGCTCGAGTGTCTTCTTGATTTGGGCAAATTCAGCCTTGACGAATTCCGAAGTCTCGTCTCCCTCGGCGTGGTATTTGACGAGAATATCCCTAGCTTCTTCGCTCCGTCCCTTGGAGATCAGCCAACGAGGTGACTCAGGCATAAAGTAGACGAATGTGATTTGCAGAGCACTTGGCACGACTTGAAGCAGAGATGGGATTCGCCATCCCCAATTGCTGTTCATTTTAAAAGTACCAAGAGTAGTTCCTGCAGCCACGATGGCGCCTATGAATAATCAATCTCATTAGTTTTTGACGATGACATTGGGAAATAGATATACCGATAAAGTAACATGAATTGAACAGGGATCCAATGATAGCCCGCTCTTTGGGATGTGACAACTCTAATCAATAGTTGAGTACAAGGAGAACAAACAAAAAGTAATCTGATTTACCTCCGATGAGCGAAGATGCAGCCACAATAGCAAATGGGATACCCATGCCGAGAACGAGACGCGATGCAAGAAACATGCCGACTATAAGTGATCAATCCCATCGAGAAAGAGTTACTGAAAATGATCCACTCACAATTTTGAGAGCCAGCCTGTAATGCAGCACCTATGATCATGAGTAGACTTCCAAATGAGATTGCTTGTCGACGGCCAAGACGATCTGTGACGACCGGAACTATGGGGAGCACAAGAATAGCACCAAGGGAGTATATAGCAGACATAAGGCCAAGAAGAGTAGATCGAGGCGAGTGGAAGACTAGACACGACATTGAGCAATAACGTCCTAAGAGCAAAAGAAAAACACGGACATATATCCCAGGAATCTACCGCTTGAAGTCCGTTCATCATGGACGAGTCAAAACTTTCCGTTGGAAGGATGAGTATACAGTACGTGCGATACAGTAGGGTAACCTACCCGCTGGTCATTTCCACGCCAATACATGTCGGGAACATGAGAAGGTAGAGCAGTCGTAAATTAGGTTTCTTGTACCATGGCGTTTTGTCAAGTTCTGCCAGCCGTGTCACGATCGGGTCAGAGAGATCGCGCGTGTCGTGCTTCGGTGCCTTCTCATGCGTCGTAGCGTCGTTCATCATTCTGTATAAAGGCTGAGGGCCAAGATACAAGGGCAGAGAGACCATTTCACAGGCATTCTCATGCCTTATAGGTCTAGGTATGTACACCGGAACCTGACCATGTGGGATATGTATGTGGGTTTTGACTTGGCACTCCAGGGATACGCCGTTTAACAACATCTTGGCGAGCAAGTTGATACGGCGTTCTATCAAAACTGAGGGGAAAACGTATTCAGATGCCATCATAAATGGAGAGGGATACTCCTATCCGGGGCAGGAGAAGAACATTTTCCTGAGGTGAGTAGATTCGTTTGTCATGGAGAATGTGACAGACCATAGCAAACCATGAGTACGTACTCATGGCCATCATTGTTCACCGAGAGCTTTGCAACCCCAACAACTTCAAGGTGCATTACATGGAAGCCAAGATTGAGCCGGAAATTCATCGGATATTGATCGAGATGTAGCCAGGAGGCTCACTACATATCGTGTTCAGCCCTGGTAAGCTTTCAGAAGAGATCTCTTCGTGCTATGCATAATTTTGATTAAAGGCTCAGTTTTGAGATCTTCTGACATGTAACTGTTAGCCAATAAGATATGAGAACGAAGATCTGAAAGAGCAGAAAGGGCGAACGCGACTTTTTGCTTGGTAGTTCGACGTTCCATTGGCCTGATCAGTGTATATTGAGTTACATGCGCCGACGTTATTAGAACATGTCCAAAAGGAACAAGCGGGGCTCTAATCCGGTATGCTTTCCCTCACAACATGACATAGCTACACAACGACAAGTCAGCATGAAAAATCTTCAGAATGAGGCCATAATTAGACAGTTTCTTCAAAATCATGGTTGGTATGACCTAGCAAAGAATTGAATGAGAAGAGTGCCTTGGGATTGGACAAAGATTGCTGGCGCGGGCTTCGCAGAGAAATCACAGGATCATCCACGAGATTAGAAGCGGGGCTGAGCGGAAGTCGGCGATCGGGTCACGGGTTGGTGATTTGTGAGTGATTGTTCTGTCAGTTTAGTCACGACGCGTATTTCATTCTTCCCTTGCAACTTCAAGTACCATTGTACTTTCCTTCACCATGCTGATCAAGATTAAGGCAAGGATGTCTTCAAAGATCCTAATGCTTGTTGATGGTTGACTTTCTGCTCTATAGACTCTAACAGGCAAGGAGGTGTGTTCGTTAAATTCGTTGTTCTCACTAATCTCTAATTCAATATCAGATTGAGCTCGACATCGATGCAGATGACAAGGTCAGTGTCATGATTGATTGCACTTATGATCGAAGCCAACAGAGCCAACGATGCAACAGATTACGCGTATAAAGGAGAAGGTCGAAGAGCAGGCTGGTGTTCCACCCCCACAGCAGAGGTTGATCTTCTTGGGAAAACAGATGTATGTTTGAAACAACTTCTCATGTATTGCCACAGTTTAATCCTATGCTTATTTGTTACAGGCAAGATGACAAGACCGCCAAGGAGCTAAACATCGTCCCCGGTGCGGTCCTGCATTTAGTTCTCGCACTACGTGGAGGACAGTAATCACTTTCGTTGTGGAGATATTACGGGCAGGCCCTACCGTGATGTCTACAGAGGCTAAGGACAGAACATCTCGTCCGATCTATGGCTACGCGCGCTTGAAAGATGTTTCCAGACATATAGACCATTACAAGCCCATCCATTCGTCCGAGCGATCTCTGAGAACGCAAGACGATTTTGAAGTAATGTCTCTTCATAAGAGGGCACGTATTCTAACATCCCACCCGAAAATCAATTTGGTTTCCCCGTTCAATTTGTCCAAAGCGAGTGGAAACGACCAATGAGTCATGTACACGAGTTTTTTTTTTATTTCTCTCAAGGAAACCAAGTCGAAGGAATTCAAGAAAATACAACGAACAAACGACAAGCCTTTGGTTCGTGTCCTTCAATTCGTACCAAAAGTCAAGACGTGTCGACCCAGTATATATCCACCTGGGCTATCGAATCTTTTGCTAGCAAAGACGTTCAAAGCATCAAAAGCATCTATGAACAATTAAAGCTGTGACTTTCGTAATGTGGCAATGACTATTATTGGTGCCACACTACTCATATGTTCTATAACAATGTCCAAATAGCCCATATCAATGCCCAGGTTGAATGCTTCGAACTTTCGCATGTGTTCTTTGCCACTGCGCATCCGCTGTTCGAAAGAAAATACTTCCTGTCGCCATCGTCCGCATGTTGAAAAGGACCAGGGCAATTGAAGCCCTTCCACAAACCTTGGGCCTGTCCACACTCCATTATATGTATATATTCAAGAGAGATGTACGCACAGAGCAAGAGCTTCAGTATTGCCAAAGGTGCTATCCATCAAGGAACTAACAACTTCATTCCGACTTGAGTTCTACTCTGTCAAAAGCTGAGGACAAGACAATGGACCACCAGTAGATTCATGGTATACAAGACAGGAAGGTGTCTCAGGTCTGGAAACAACTAATCACCTTATTATGTCTTCCCAAGATAGTGGTGGATGGTTATGTGTTTCTTTATGTGAAACTTAGATACTAGAGATACACTCCTTGAAGTGCTCATCTAAGAGGTGTGCTCTTCTCCAACAACATCTGCCCCTGGTAAGAGCCATCTAAAGGTAACGCTCAGCCGCACACCTCGCTTGATCCACTGGCCAGCAGTGCTACTAATATCAGAATACGGCAGTGCTACATAGTCTTCTGTGCGTTTCTCGATGCCATGGGTCCACTTGTAACGTGCATCGTCAGATAGAATGATGATACTCCGTTCTGGGAGGTATATATCCCAGTCACTTCTCTCGGCTGCATAGTCAGTAGGCTGTCGGTCTCCCCCATCTTCGCTTATTCTCGTGAACCGCATCACGCACCCACTTCCGAGACTGACACCAATGATTCCGTCACCAAATCGTCGAAGCAAATCAAGATGTGGTGCGATGCCTTCTCCAGGATGGTACAAATTCAATATGGCCTGACGGGCACAGAAAGGTACACGAGGAAACAAGAGCTCGTGGGTCTCCGGCGCAACAATAGGCAGGAGCATAGCTTCAAGCACCGATAGAAGCTCATGAAACACAGGTGGGAGACCTGTTGACACCTTTGGCTCAGAAGTGAGCGATTCTGGTGCGATAAAGCGTCCAAATAACATAACTTGGTTGACGCCCTGCTGTTTAAAGTAGGTACTCATGCAGTACTGGATGACTCTCTCAGCGAAGTCCTCGGGAAGAAGCGATGTCGGATCAAAGAAGAGACCATGAATAGGCGGGGCCGTCAGGATGGCTGGGGATTGGGGATGTTCAGTTAGAACGCCCAAAGTGTGTGAGGTTGAAGGGCTCATTTCGTCAAATAATGAGTTAGGTTCGGAGAGCCCAGAGATGAGGGAGTCGTTAGAGTCGTCATCCTGTATTTGGTTTGGGATATCTGACAAGGAGGGTATAGCGATTTTTAAGGAGAAACTGAGGTGTTTTCTAGAATTGAAATTATAAGAATCAAGTCTCTGTGGGCTGGTTTCTCGCTTTCGTTTTTTGGATCCGTTAATGAGAATTGAATGTGAAAGGGTAGGAGAAAGTTGGCTCATCCCTGCACCATGATACAGCTTTCAGAAACACACAACGACGGATGCATACCTTCAATAGTTCATACCTCAATGTTTAGGGAGTTATCAATTCCACAGGTAAGTATGCCTTTGTAGGTGTAATTGGGAATGGACGGACGTAAATAAGTAGAAAGAGTGAACGTTGAATGGGGGACTTCGCAAATTAGGGTTAAGGATTGATCGGATATTATAAATGATCCGAGGTAAGATATTCGGCTTCCCGGTTCGAAAGGAAGCCGCCAGCCGACAGCCGACCAGCCATAAATCATTCTCCATTATGATATTCAGAAAACCTGTCCGGTCCTTTTCCCGATGCATACAGAAGCATTCGAGACTAAAGATATCAGCAAGATCGCTGGTAATGC
The DNA here is from genome assembly GCA_003313055.1 of Termitomyces sp. MG145. Taxonomy (NCBI): domain Eukaryota; kingdom Fungi; phylum Basidiomycota; class Agaricomycetes; order Agaricales; family Lyophyllaceae; genus Termitomyces; species Termitomyces sp. MG145. The sequence continues at coordinate 136,998 of QGOB01000421.1, read as the reverse complement.
TTCAGATCATGTCAAGACTGTCATTTCCAACCTGTCTAGATATTACTTACCCAGGAATGACTCGAATCTAACTGGGCTCACATTTGGCGCGCCTATTGTGAAACGGCTACAAGTCACGGAGGTTTCTGTGCTGCAGAAGGCAGAGGAGTCTTCAAAGAAGGAGGGTCGTGTTGTATGCGAATTGACTGTCGAAGAAGGCGAGGTGCATTCTGACTGTTATTATCAGCGAACTGACACAATGACCCTTCAGATATGTTAAACGGTGGAGGAAGTATCCACGGAGGCTGCTCTGCCTTCCTCATTGACATGTATGTACCTGTATCTACCAACTTGCTATTCCACACTGACCATGAGATTTGATAAGTTGCTCGTCGATGTCTATAACAATGCTGCGACTAGCAACCTCAGGCGAGAATGAGTACAGCGTCTCTCAGTCTCTGAACATGGTATATCACTCTCCCGCAGGCTTGTTAGTTGTTTCGGTATAGTTTTTCGTGTTTATATCGTACTGAGTGTCGCCATGTTCCAGGGGAGATCGACTTCGACTGGTTAACACGACTCTGACGATAGGGGGACGGGTTCTATCTGCAAGAACAGAGGTACGATCTCATTAATTTCAACAATATTAATGCGTCATATCGACTTTTGCGCAGATTTGGAACGTAACCCACCATCGTCTTGTTTGCTCTGGCGTCCATATCAAGATGAAGCCTTCAGCTCCAACTAAAGCGAACCTTTAAAGGATCACAGATCATGATCTCTCCGCTGAACCTTGGAATATACAATCAAGACGTGTGGTCCACGTCGGTAATTACTACTACCATTATTCCCATGATATCAGCTGTGTATTTTCATAGAAGTAGAATCATCCGACGCCGAGTAGATGAAGGTCATATTAACAGATAGTGGCAACAAGATAATAAGGATACATCTGGAAGCATACAGCAAACTACAATAAAATACAACACTGTTCTCTGTGTCCAATGCAAGATTAAACGCGAGCATAGTATTATACAACATCTTCAATTCAACATGGGTAAAGTGGTGTTGCATCGAAAACGCAACTCTAGCGGTGCCATCATGAAGGGCGGGCTGCCCGAGTGGTATAGAATAGATAGTCTAAGCACTGAACGGCTGAAGAGACTGGAACTGTTGGCTCTCGAGTCGCGCCACTTCTTCAAGGAGTCGAGCACGCTCCTGGTAGAGACGAAGAGTACGTGCGGTAGATTCCTGTAGCGCCGCAAGCGGGAACAAGCAATCACCTTGAAACTGGGACGCTGAGTCAGGAATTTCCGTGAATACATGAGCATTGACGACCCACATCATGACTTGTACTGTTACTCGACAGGCTTCGGCTTTGCTCAAACGACACAAACTCCAGCTCTTCATCAACCGGTGATATGTACCCTGTTCGTCGCACTTTTTTTCGGGACAGAGAAGAATCTAGAGTTTCCGTTTCCGTTATTACTGGATCACTAAATGACGACCCCATGATAGGGGATGCAATTTCATGGATACATCGTGGTCGTGGCTCGAGAGGAACAGCTCGAGATGTAGCTTTTGGAGTTGGGGAAGACGGTATGTTGGAGATGCTGGTATTGGAATCACTGGCATAGTGCATGGAGAGGTCGGACGTGATGAGTGACACCTTAGTAGTGATAGATGTTGAAGGCGAGCGGGATTCATGCGGCGTAATACTCGGCCCCTCGTCGTGCATCTCAAATGGATCATCTCCGGCGATATACTTAAGGCTGCGTCCAATCCAGCACAGAAGCTGTGCCACCTGGGTGCACTCCTCAATACCACCTTTGGCAAGTTGGCGAGGGTCAATGTTGCTTAGTCCAACATCCCTTTTGAGAACATCCGCCTCGAGCACACCGAGAAAGATTTTGGTGTTTTGAATATTAGTATTATCGGGAGTATCCGATGGCACATCATACCGGACGCGCTCAGACAGCAGAATCTCGAGGATAGCAATCAAAAGTGATGGAGTAAGTTCCGTAGGAGACTGCAGGTGGATTGGAATTCGCAATGCGGTTAAAAGCGAATTTAACTGTTTCATTAAGGCGCTGTGTTGAGAAGATTCTGTAGATATAGACATGTAGGCATATGTGGCGCAAGTGTGATGGGCTTGTGACTGGGCTTTGGTTGATTTATGAGTTGTGGACCATGTTTTAAACCCTAAACCTCAAGGACCTCAGGGTCAATATATTGCACGTGATCAGCCGACGGTCAGTGATGCAACTTAAAGAGGCGTATAACATAAGGTTCTGAGGTTGGCTAGGACCAGGTGTCGAGGTTGCAGGACATTCCTGTGAATTGGGAAATCATCGTGTTGAGTCAAGCAAGAATGTCAAATAAATTATCCTTACAAAGGGACAGACTCAACCCTACCCTAAACTATCAAAATATGGGCAAACTAGCTCTTTTCTGAATCCGATTCAGCCGCGAGAACGCGTCTGTGAGGCCATTGTCAAAGTTTATTTTTGCAATAACTACATTCCCTGTACAGCTTAACGCGGCCCATGACGCGCGTTGCATCCTCTTCAAAAGCTGGGCCAGCTGCTGCCCATACTAATCGTGAAGTTAGGGTGAAGACAACCAAGAAAGATAAAGGCAAACGGAAGGCTCGCGTCGAAGAAGAATCCGAGGATGAGGATGCTGATGGAGATGTCGATATTGATGAAAACCATGAAAATGAAGAGGACGTGGATGCTGATGGCGAGGTAGATGAGGAAGGAGACTCGTCTCGCGCTATCAAGCGCACACGCGTCAATGAGAACGGCGACTCACGTCCTGGGGAAAATGACAAACCCACTGAACGAGTCAAAACCCTACCTCGTGATACCGATGGGTAAAGAGGATCCTTTCAATTGCGTGTTTACCCATTTTGACTTGTCGACCACTGTAGGTACATCCCTGGGTCAATTGTCCGTATCCAACTTGAGAATTTTGTGACCTATGATTTCGTTGAATTTGGAGTCGGGCCCTATCTCAACATGATTTTGGGACCCAACGGCACCGGGAAGAGCAGTATTGCATGCTCGATCTGCCTTGGTTTGAATTTTCCGCCTAGTGCAAGTTGCCAAAATTTCAATATGAAAGCCCCAACTGATTGAATTGGTTAGGTTCTCGGGCGTGCTGCAGAGCTCAATTCTTTCGTCAAGATCGGAAAAACCCAAGGTCACATTGAAATCGAGCTCAAGGGCAAAAAAGGTCAAGGAAATCTCGTCATTCGACGTCATCTTTTGGCCACCTCTAAGCAGTCTCACTTTGAACTGAATGGCAAGCCCGTAACAGGGAAAGAGATCACTGCTAAGATGGCTGAATTGAACGTCCAAGTTGGTAATCTCTGGTGAGTCGTAAGTGGGATGTTCTAAATTCAACGCATTCATTCCACACAGTTCTTTCCTTCCGCAAGACAAAGTTTCCGAGTTTGCCCAGATGAGTCCCCAACAGCTACTTCGAGAGACTCAACGGGCTGCTGGAGAGGAGCGTCTAACTGCTTGGCACGATACCTTAATAAACGCTGGGAAAGAACTCAAGACGCTACTTCAGGTATCGCAATAAGCTTCATTGGTGGTCTTACAACTCATGATTGTCTACAGAGTATTCAAGATGAATCAAACCAACTGCAACAAATGCGAGAGCGAAACGAAGGCATCGAGAGAGATGTTCAACGTTACAAAGAGCGCAAGAGCATCGAAGCCATGGTGAGTAATCTTTCTTGCATGTCATGAATTTTCGTTCTCAGCTTCAAACAGATTTCCCTTTTGCAGGTATTGATTCCCGTAGAACAATATCGCCAACTCCGTCGTCAGTTTATGGAAGTCAAAGCCAGACAGCGTAAACTTCACGAGAAAGTGAAGAGATTGAAGGCTAAGAATGAACCGGCCCATGTGCTCCTAAAGTACAAATATCTCTTTTCGTTAATGGGTTCCCCTGAATAGTTGACAGGAAGCTTGAAACCGAGCACAAAGAATATGAGAAAACTCGAGAGGAATTCAAGAGGACTGCTCAGGCGAAGTTCAATAAGATGAAGACAAAATGGGCTGCAAGTGAGAAGCTTGTATGTTTACGTGTACCTCCTTTGCAACATGTTCTAACGACAATAAATCGGCAGGAAGGTGAAGCGGAGGAACTTACTTCACAACTTGATCAGCTAAAGAAGGAAGAGAAGGAACGCCTCAGGAAAATTGCTGGCCTCGAAACCGAAATTGAAAGGACTCAGGAAGAATTGGCTAGACTATCCACGATTGAACTTGAGAATCCTGAAGATCTGGCAGCCGAAGCCGTATGCAACAATTTCAGTCTTACTTTTTGCATACTAATGCCTTTGATTCTTCAGAGAAACATTCACGCGGAGCGCGCAGACGTGATGACGCGCAAACTCGAAGTTGAAGACAAGATTAAGAACAACATCAACGAAAAGGCGAAGTCAACTAGTCAACTCAACTTTGCTTACCAAGAGTACGTTTTATGGTCATTGTGTTTATGGATGCCGACTAATTCATCGCTTATCCTTCTTTTCCTGCTTTATCAAGGCTGCAGAAGCTAGACGATATAAAAAACATGAAGATGCAAGCTTTACAGAAGTTTGATAGAGACTGTCATGCCGCTGTGCTGTGGTTACGTGAACATAAACACTTGTTCAAAATGGAGGTCTTTGAACCTGCTTTCTTGTCCTTAACTGTTCCCGATCGTAGGTTTGTGAACGCCGTTGAGGCAGGGATTAGCGGCATGCAGTTCAAGGTTACGGACGCCACCAGCTATTCGCAAATATCTAGCTTACTTGGTTTGTCCTACAGACATTCGTTTGTCAATGCCGCGAGGATTCGAACACTTTGAATCAGGAGATTAACGATAAAGGTGTGCTCGGGAAGGGCATTCGTATTGCTACTTGGTACAGGTCTCCTTCACAATTGGCTCCTCCGCCTATGTCTCGAGACGAGGCCAGTCCTTCGATGTAATTTATTCTTGCACCAACTCATTTCTGTTGTAGATGGAGGAAGTGGGATTTGATGGTTATCTCCTCGACTATGTGGAATGCCCTGAGGGCATGCGTTGGTGGTTGCAGAGGGAGCTCAATTTTCACAGGACAGTCAGTATCTCTGAGTTGAGTACATTGCGGCACATCCTGAACTTCACATCTTAGGCGATATCACTAGAAGGTGTCGACGTTCCCAGAGCTATGGAACTTGTGGCCCGAACAGAGACGGGCGGGGGCGCGAGTTTCATCTCTCAGACTACCATGAACATTGTCAGCCGCTCGTCTTATGGACAAAAAAATGTTAGCAACATATCCCGCGAGATCAGACCTGCGCGGGCTCTTGCTAACGTCACCGGTATGGTTTCTTGATGTTGATATCAGGCCCTCCGTTGAATTTGCCACTTCCCAAGTCGACGCGGAGGAAAAAAGAAGGATCGACGACAGAATCTTAAACCTGAAAGATGAAGTTGCTAACTATGAGCGAGAAAGAAGGGAATTGGATGCCGGACTTGCTGCTGTTCTTGAGGAAGACAAGGAATTTGTTGCACGCCTCGTATGCTACGTTTCCTAAAATTTCTTTTCTCTTCACTCACCAGCCTATCCAGGAAGCTGTGAGGAAACGTAAAGACAAGGTTACGGAAGTGCGGAACAACAAGGTCAGAATTGAATCGAAGCTGAGTGCGTCAGTATTGCGAGTCAAATACAATGATTTTTCACCGTTATCACAGATCGTAATAAAGCCAATCTTCAGCATCTACAAAACCAGCCTTCCGCGGAAGCGGAGCGTGCTAAGAAGAAGCAGGAGCTCTTCGGCATAACTAAGAAGCGTATTCAAATTGCAAAGGAATACACGGTACGTGGTTCAAATGTTTCGTTGACTTCGTTCATAATAGAGCCCCTAGGCTCTCGCCCGCTCTATCATTGAGGAGCAAACCGAGGCAACTCGCGCTGGAATTCGTTATCTCCAGATCGGTGCCAACAAAGCCGCGCTACAAGAATTATGTAACAAGAAAGATGAGAAATATAATATGGCATTGGCTGAGTTTGATAAGGGTAGGTCAATGTCCATCCTAGGTTGCCGTTTTGATTGTGATATGTTCACGCGGCTATATCAGCGGACGAAGAGTTCCGAGCTATAAAGGGTCGTTCAAAAGCTGCACTCGACGAGAGTCGGGAAGTCGTGCAGAATGTTGAAGAGGACTTACGCGAGCAGTACAATGAGATTGAGGCGAAGCGCACTCAGTACGATCGCGATCTTGCAGCAGCTGAGGCGAATGGTACCACACCACCCTCTGCAGAAGGGGTGGATGTGCGAACGGTTGATGAATTGCAAGCAGAATTCGACAGGCAACAGGCGAAACTCGAACTGAACTTGAATACAAATCCGGGTGTTGTGGAGCAGTACGAGAAGCGTAAACGCGATGTGAGTTATCGTCTCATTTGCGTGGTCATCGCGATGCTTAATGGGGCTTGTGGCGTGCGTGTATACTTTCTAGATTGAGGTTTTGGAGAAGACTATAGAGACTAAGCAAAAATCCGCCGACAAGATCGAAAGGTCCATAAAAGCGGCAAGAGTGAGTCCTGCCGTTAATCCATCAAAACTAAATTGGTCCTCGTGTTTCTTACTTTCTTTCTCAGGACAACTGGCAGCCAGCGCTCGAGAAACTCGTCGCGAGTATTGGGGAGAAATTTTCCGCTTCCTTTGACCGTGTGTCCAAAGCCTTTCTGCTTAGTTAGCATGTATATCGCTGACAATCAGCCACACAGGCATCGGTTGTGCAGGTGAGGTTCGGATTAACCAGCATGAGGATTACGACAAGTGGGCAATCGACATCCTCGTCAAGTTCCGCGACACAGAGAAGTTGCAGCTACTTACTGGCCAGCGTCAATCTGGTGGTGTATGTCATCTCCGTCCTCTCGGACTTGAACTCATTGACCCTGATTTTCTATTCCTTCTCTAGGAACGCTCGTTAACCACGATACTCTATCTTTTGAGTCTGACAGAGGAGGCACGAGCCCCATTTTCTCTCGTTGACGAAATTAACCAGGTACGTGGCGATTACCTCATTGCCCTTCCTTCGGCCTTGGCCGTCCATTTAGTTTCAATGTTCACAGGGTATGGACCAGCGGGCAGAGCGTTCAGTTCACAATTCAATGGTGCAGGTGACTTGCAAGGCGGACAGCGCACAGTATTTTCTTATCACGCCGAAATTACTTCCGGATCTCATGTACCATGAGCGCATGAAGATTTTATGCGTGAACAACGGAGAATGGCTCCCTGCAGAGCATGATATAGGCAATATGATGAACATGATAGATGGATACCTTGCACATAATAGGAATGGCAGAACCCAGATGGCGGTGCACTGAGGACGGGGATAAATGCTTCTGACTTTGTGTTCGCGCGTGTTTGTATATTTGTATCGGGTCGTTCAAGAGGTCGATCCTCGTTACATTACAGCTGACTAGTTTTCATACCATACTGTATCTACTATAGTGGCCGTCCATCGGCTTACTGGACATCCAGCATATACCCAATTGAAACTCTTTGCTATACCTAGATGGGCAAGTCGAAGCCAACGTTCTTTATGCTGATTAGTTGTGTTGGTCGGTGGCATAGATTAAACACTTTACGCGCCATGTGTAAGTGACTACTGACCGATGAACTATCAGATGAGCAACGCTTTGCTGACTTCAGGGGCTTTAGTATTTCCTACTTTCCTTTAATTTGTTCGCGAACTTAATGGAAATTGAGGGGAGCGCCGAGGATATTCAGGACACCCAACAGCGGTGTGGGGATTCTCGTGAATAATATCATACACTTCTAGTCATACACGTCGTATTCTTAGAGTCTAGATCTGAACTTAATCTGAACCTACACGCGCCCAGCAAGCACCGGCCGTCGCTTCACCGCAGTAGCAATACACGTTGTAAGCAAATCGTGTGAAGGTGTCGTGTCTAGGCCTAGCTGGAGAGCTGATATGAGATCGCCTGAGTCAGCGTCGAGAACCACAGAAACAGTGGTGTCAAGGAGCGGTTCCTCAAATGACGTTGGATCAGCTAGGAGGGTGGTACTGGTTGAAAGTGAGTATATGCTCATCATACGAAGACACGATACGTACGAATCGAAGACACCGAAAGACATGGCTATGGGCATTCGGGTGATCTGAAGCGGAGATTTAGTTTTGCGTGTGCAGGTTGTGCGGCCTGTTTCTTCGACGTATGTTGCTTTTGGCAGTTGAGCTATGTGTAGATCAGATGAGAAAGGATACAGCGCAGACCCACTCAAGGGAACAGACTATTTTTGAGAGCAGCGACCATCGCGAGCAGTGTAGCATCAAAAACATTTCCATCGTAGTTGATGCATGTCGCGTCAACATAGAGCACCCACACGGACTTCCCGTGATGTATACATAGAGAATCCAGTGGGAGGATGCCTGACCTATGGGCTCGCAATTATAAGACTTGAAAACGATCTCAGTGCGACAGACATACGCGATTAGAACCTCGTTCAATCGGTCAGACAGGACCTGAGCCTCCTCTGTCGGAGGACCAGGTTTAAACTTTGGTGAACACATTGCTGGTAGATCAAGGTTAGGAACTTGAGCACGAACGTTAGACATAGCATGAAGATAATATAGTAATCTAGAATGCACCTAGAAATCCCTCTCCTTCACGATCCAGCTCGGGCTCAGCAATTTCAGCTTTTACACCACATACAACTGTCGTGTTGCCCAAACGAACAAGTGCCGAACCGTCTGCCGTAGATATCGAGCCTACAGAGTACATCCGATACGTTCTTCAGTAGGTTGTCAAGCACTGCGTACGCACACACCGACATTCAAGTTGACGTCGCGCCAGGCATCGGCGACGCGTCCGTCGGGGCGAACGTTTTCTGCTAGGAAACGTTCTAGGTAGACGCGCGGATGCAGACGCTGAAAGACAGAGGCTTTAAGGGCATCGTTTTCTGTTGTATCGGTCATTGTCATGGATGAAAAAATATCTAAATTACCCGATCCGGTCATTTGCAAGAGATCAATTACCATATAAGTACAGTCCTGACACTTGCTGATTTTTTGGTGTTGATTATTATAGCATTCAGAAAACCAAATGTTCTAAAGTAGAAGTAATTCCTTTCCGGTATTTTTGTCAATATGATACATATTTCCAGTTGATAGTTCTTTCAAAACTAAGTCGCAATGACACCTTTAAGCACAGCGAGCTCGGCATTAAGAATACTGCTCGTGGCTGCGCCAATAGAAACATTATTCGCCAGACACACGAACTTGATATCCAATACTGGGCATTGGCGGATACGACCAACTGAAACACCCGCGCCGTCTTGGAAATACCGATCGAGCCTTGGCTGGGGCCGATCAGGTTCTTCGTGTACATCAATGATCTTTGAGGGGGCACTGGGACAGCCAAGTGTCTGGGCATCACAAGTGAAGCACCTGAGGGCCTCACGAACTTGTTGAGGAGAAGGCGGCGGTCGCCGGGCAAAGCGAATGGAGACAGTCGCGGTATGGCCGTCAATGACGGGGACCCGGTTACATGCAGCAGACACGCGGAGAGGGGTTTTGGAGTGCATATCAAATGAACGGGTGCCGTCATCGCCCTTAGCGATGCCACCTAGGATCTTAAGCACTTCCCACTCCACTTTTTCTTCTTCACCGCCTATGTGAGGGACGACATTGTCTAGAATGTCAAGGGAGGGGACACCTGGGTAGCCACCACCAGAAATTGCCTGCATTGTCGTAACAAGGAGCGATTCGATGGGCCCAAAAGCCTTTTCTAGGGCAGAAAGGGGGATAACAATGCCAGTGGTAGAACAATTGGCATTGGTGACGATAAACCCACGTTTAAGAGCGGGAGAGTGTACAGCCTGCTGCTGCGGCAGAATTGCAAGATGTGAGGGGTTGACATAGGGGACGATGAGGGGCACAAGAGGATCCCGACGATAATTTTTAGCATTTGAGAACACAGCAAGATCAGCAGCCCTGAATGCCGCCTCTGCAGGACTGATCAGTACTTTGCTGCACCCTGCGCCACAGAAAAACTCACCGATATCTCCAGCAACGTCAGCATCGAGTCCTGAGAAGATGATTGCGCATTCGGAAAAGAATTCGGGTTTGCACTCGGTCACGATCAGGTCTTGCGCCGCAGCTGGTATTCTGGTCGCTTGCTTCCAGTTAACGGCGGTCTTGTATGGCTTGCCTGCTGACCGAGGTGATGCACCGAGAGCATGAAGAACGAACCAAGGATGGTTTGCGAGAAGGGTGATGAAGCGTTGGCCGACAGTGCCAGTAGCTCCGAGCACACCGATCTTGATAGATGGACCATCCGACATGCTGTGTCGAGGATATTTTGCGAGAAGCGGGCTCGTAGAGTAATCTGTAATGCCCTCGATGTCAGTTGAGCGCGAGCTCATCATGTACGACGACGTACTCGGACAGAGAGATTAATGGGCGGTTACCGGACGAATCCTAAATTTGGCGCACGTGATTCTCTCTGATCAATTGTGGCTTCTTTTTAAAGTCCACGCTTCTGACTCGGTCGGCGAAAACTTTTTTTAGCGAGCGACTCTTCGTTTTATGATCTGTATAAGTATAACAAAGGAGCAAACCACTCTAGCTTAATTGAATATAACTATGTTAAGATTACAATGGACCACGTTGGGACATCGCATTTGCGCTTGGAAAGCAAGACGAGAGCCATACTTGTTTTCGTAAAGAATGGTGCATTTTGGGCCTTTTATTGCGCGGAAGCATCGGCCCTTCGTCCGACCCAGGTATTGCGAAATCCGGAGAAACTGCATCCAGAAGCCGATTGGATACCAATCAGGTACAAGGGACGGAAAATCTCACCTTCATTGCACTGTCGCCAGGTCATTTCCGCAGTCAATAAGTTTGTATTCTTCTCCTAAACCAAAGCAAAAGTCAGAAGAATTTCATTCATATGTGGGTCTGGAAGCACTGACGTTTTCGATGCAAATGCAGAGCTCAACTAGGTGTTCGAACAGGTGGGTCGTGATTTTAACCATTCTACCAAGTATATATCTGCAGGTGAGCGCCTTTATTGACAAAAGACGAATACGAATAGCTGTGTGTGCACAAGCAAGGCGAGATTATCGAAAGGAACGATTAGCGCATCGATATTACTGAGCATTTACAATGTGGAAGAACGGTGTGAACTGGTCTTCCCAGTACTGTATGTCCTGTAGACGCCGTAAAGCTGCGAAATGATGGAATTTGAGCCATCTTTATCAATTCAGTTATGCATCTGCCAATGTCCAAACATTTACAGACTAATAAGAACAGAAATCACTCCAATTGCAACGACAACTTGCCCGACCAACGAATGTCTTGGCTGTGAATATTCGAGGACCTTGAAGGACTTTGACGTTGTAATAACTCATTGTTACTTCCTCTGATAGAAAACATACCGGGGATAGACTGACCAATCAATCGTGAGAGAACGAAGCAATCGGTCTCAATGGAACCATCAAAATGTTGAACAAAACCACAAATCTGTGCAATTACTGTACGATGATGGTTATAAATAATAGAGGCGTGAGAGGCGAGGGGACTTAGGAAGAACTGTGAAGACGAAGGATAAGCTTGGTAAACTTTCATCAAAGACTCCACTTCTCAGGCTGAGCCAAGGGTGTGAAGCCCTAGACTTCGAATTCACCTCTGCGGCTTGGTCAAGCAAAAGTGGAACCTCTTGGATTTAGATTTGAAAAGGTCATTCTGATTCAGGCTGGAAGAGGAGTTCCGAAGCAAGTTTGGTGAGTATCACCAAGCGAGCGGCACTGCCCATCACGAATACTGTATCACGTGACGTGTGAGCGACAGCGCAACACGTCGTCTCAGCGGTTCACCTCAACGGCCATGTCGACGACGGCCGAGGCGGCAGCGCAACTCATTTACCCTGCAAACGTCCAGGCCAATTCTTCTTTAGTCAACGTCAAGTTTCTCTCATCCTGCTTTGCTGGTGCCGCTGCAGGCATCCTTGGCCTTGAGAACTGGCTAGGCTTCGCTCTTTTCCTTGCTTCCATCTTCATAACTTCTGCCTCTATCTATACCGTCAACTGTCGACGAAAGCCTGCCAAATACATTCAAGGGGGTCTGGCCGAGCTTGTGAACCCCGGACAAGATAATATCTTCACTTTCGTGCTGGTTTGGACCCTGTTCTACGGTGAGTCCGTGATTTACATAGAAAGTAGAACCATGCGGGCTAAATGGGAATTTTTGTATGGTATGGGCTAGGTATCGTACATGGTGAGATGCCGGCTGCAATTCTTTTTTACGCCGTGTGTATGGGCTTATCATCTTTTCTCGGCAATCAAGTTTACGACTAGTCCTTATACCATATTTTGGGTCTCCGGTGTGGTTTTTCCCCTTCCGAGCTTCTTCGTGGGTCTCCACTCGCTCCTTGGCCCCTATGTATGTTGATTGAATGCCGTTATTTAGTATTCGGCATTCGAGTGAATTGAAAGGACGTACTAGGGTCTATTAGGATCAATTGTCGTCAATTCTTGCAGTATATTAAGTGAGCTATTGTAGTCCTCCTGTCAGTAAGATCACCAATGCACAGATAGTCTTCAAGATGCTGCTTGGGCGGTCGAACCACAGTGGAACGAGCCAGTCCTTGTCTTACATATTTTTCCTTCGTTTCAGTATCGTCAGGGGCATCACCCGGATCGGGATTAGATCTGACACGTGGTTGATGCCACGCGACTCTCGTGTTGTTGACAGAGACACGTGGCGATCTCGGTGGCTATGCATCGTCCGTTCCGGGCTTCCTTGTTCAAGCAGAAAAAGAGCCAGCGATGCTGAAATACTGCGACTTGAACCCCCACATACATAGACACTATTCAACTCATGGATTCGCATGTACTTCTTCAATATGGCGATGATCCCTTCAACAACACCTTCGATGACCTCGAGGGAAGAAGAGCTTTCTCGGTGTGCGTCAACCAAGATTTACAGTATACTGTATCTGATCCATGCCTGTCACTATAGGACATCTGTATGATTCACCCTTTCTAGCCTCAGTGTTGGCGGAATTGCTAACTGTGTCGCGTCATATTAGGCGGGGTATCATCCAAATGCAATCTATAGACTAACACGTGAACCTGCATGGTCGCAACGACATCCATCTATCATGGGACCTGGAAAGTCCTACTTCTATTTCGGACCAGAATATGCGCCAGGTTACATCATATATGGCAATAACCGCAACACACTGCCGATGCTCCACTTCCTACGACAGCATCGCGAAGGCAGCACGTGCGTACAAGGCTCACGCTGAACGTCGAGCTTTTTTATTTTCCCATGGAAATTCGGCGGGGCTGATTCTGGTCTCCGAAGATCACGCTATTTCACTTCGCAAGCTGGAAAGGATTACAAGTGGAGGATCTCTCCGTCGCGCATGGAGGTGGGTCTTTTTATTGCATCTTGTGACCTGGAAACCGCTTGCTTAATCAAAGTTCTTTTTCGGCGCTCTAGTTGTTCGATGGCCGTACAATTCTTGCAGTGTGGGAGTTGAGCCATCCAGATGACGAATTCCACGCCCGGCTTACCATAAAGCCTCCTGGCCTCCCCGTCGTCACAGAAATCGTGACAACTCTCGCAATGAACAGAATGGCACAGATACTGCGATGGGGACCGTAGCGGATCTCGCCCCCCCCCCCCCTTCCCTTCAGCATCATCCATTTAGAGTCTATCACCACCATGCCTTTTTCATCTGAGAATTATATCCATGCGCCTACATCTTAACCCCATTATGGACGAGTCACCCGCTATATCACACAGTACATTCACTCTATCCGGGGCATAACCCGCGTGTAGCATTACTCTTGCAGATCTATTCGTTTCTCACAACCTACAAAAATCTTTGATTCCATTCCCTATTCTCAACTTAATCAACCGAGAACAAGTCATTAACACCGCGGCATCTCCCAAGCACAAATCCTCGATTCAGTTATCTTCTTCCTTATGTGAGAGTTCTTCCTGAATCTGTACCAAGCGTGCCCACTCCGGCTCATCCTCAAATTCTCGTGTGCGACCGACGAACGTCCGCACAATGCTACGGCCCTGCAATTGCCACTTACTTCCCTCCACACGCGGTCCAAAATTCCTGAGAACGTCCACAATCTCTTCCACTTCTCCGACAGCCTCACGCCACCGCTCCACATCCGTCTCACCCTTTTGCATAGTCCCCGCCACCCCGGTTCGATAGCCATCCAAATACGTTTTTATAGCTTCTTCCCATCGACCTTCCCATGTGAGCAGCCGAGCATAAGCACGAAAAACCCGCGGGGATGAGATGCGAGGTAGTAGGATTTGTTCAAATAGCCTGCTAACGCTGCCTAGTAATCCCCTTCCCTCGTTCGGGTTCTGCGCCGCCATTCCCTCGCCGCCCTCGGCTCTTTCGTCTTCAGAGTTTGTAGGCGCTCGCGTGACGGCTGCAACGAGGCGCTCGAGAACATCAATATCCACAGAGTCTCCACCCATTTTGTCACTTGTCTCCTCTACCACACGCCCGAGGGCACGACATGACTCAGCGAGTTCACCGACATCCATTGCGACGACCATATAATTGGACCACATACGCCAATTATCATAACTAAATTTCAGACCCTGCTTGAGTGCACGAAAGGCAAGGAGCTTGTTGGAAAAGGGAATGGATTTAGGGGAATCTTCTGCCGACTTTTCATCGGTGCCGTCGGTCTAAAGAAGCGAGTGGGCCATGATCAGAATATGATCGTTGTATTGAATTAGATCATGCGATGTGGCGTGTGCTTACCTCGTCTTCTGAGACCTTCTTACCCGAGGTCGTTCCTATCCGGAGATACATACTCGCAAGATTGTTCCAGCTCTCGGCATCATCCTCATCAATAGCAACGCAGCGCGCGAAGGCATTTTTTGCTTCTTCCCAGTCCTCCACGCGCATGGCTGCACAGCCGAGGATAAACCATGAACGTGAAATGAGAGGATTAATTGCTACTGCACGTTTGAGGCAGGTGATGGCCTCGTTGAACTTGGCTTGAGCAAAGTAGTGTCCCCCAAGTGCACGCATTGCGCGTGCGGAACTGCCTTTGGAAATTTTCCATGCATGCTCGTAGTGTCCTACCGCATTGTCGGGCTCGAGGTCACCTAGTATGCACCACAACTTCGCTTCTCGCGTATTGTCGTGGATCTCACGTCTGCCAGCAGATGTAATCTTCACCCTTGAAATTATCTCTTCCGCCTCCGCCTTTCGGCCTTCGAGTAAATCTCGCACGATGGATATCCCTTTGTCTGGTCGCTCAAGTGTGACCCAGCACTTGACAACTTCCTCCCACATCTCCAGCCTCTCAAAAATTTCAAGAGCGGAACGTACGACACCCAAACTCAGGAAACGCAGCGCAAGCTCTCGCTCGAGCTGCCACTTGCTCGGCAGAGGGATGGAATGGAAGTAGATCAGCCGCTCCTGCAGGGTGGAGTCCGCGGTCGGCATCTGATCAATTAGTGCCTGTAGCTGTAGTGTCGATCGCTCCACCGTACGCGTACGTGATGACTCGAGTCGAGACCGGAGGAGAAGAGCCATTGTGTGGATAGACCAGTTTCGGGGATGGGATATTACTCGTGATATGTAAGGTGACATTTGTTCGTTCGTGAGGCCATGAGACGGTGAAGTGTTTTTAACATTGAGGCACATGGCGAGAAGGATGCATTGATCAACCGGGTGAAGTGGCGGCTGGGAAGAAGGGTCTATGTGCTTCAGACGAGAGCCAGGTACAGATGGACTTGAGGAAGTGAATTCAGTCTGTTCTAAGAGAGTGTCATCATTGAGAGCAATGCTTTCAGGTATATTAGGTTGCTGTTCCCGAGATTTCCCTACAACCTCCGCGTCTGGAGAACTAGACAAGCTCACAGGTGGCATAGCATCATCATCGGGCAGATGACTCTCCGCCAGCAACACAAGTTGGCTAAGATCAAATTGTTGGAACTTGGTCCTTTTCCCAAGGGCGCCGGTAAGCTCATATTCCAAGGCTGTGGTCTTTGCCGCTTGGACAAAAAGGTCCGCCGCTGATCGATCCTGGGAGAGCTGATGCTCCAGTAAGCCTTCTTCCAATGTCAGGCGACCGGTGAGGTCGGGTTCGGCTGAGAGATTTGCTTTTAAGGGTTGCAAGGCCGCCAATAACGCAGGGGGTTGGGGCACAGGTTCATCAAGCACCTGCTGGTGGATGAAGGCCACGCGCAGCCTCCACCATAAAACCGTTTGGCAGTGATCATAAGGAAGGGCTAATAATATCTGTGCAAGGCGAAGGAAAACTGCGACTTTCGTAAGATGGTACGCGGGCTCACCACCTTGTGCGAGCTCCGATATAGCTTTTTTGTTGACCGACTCTTCCCTGATCTCTGTTGACTCTACTGATATGACATCCAAAGGTAATACATCTAGATCGGGGCCCGTCCAGTTCACTTGCACAAACGCGTGGAGGCAAGCAACGGCTAAAGTCAGTCGCAAAAGTTCCGTTTCAAGAGGTCCAGCAGAAGAGCGAGGTATTAAGTCAAAGGCCTGATCAAAAGGCGAATCAAAGTTTCCTGATTGTATGTGGAATAGCTCGCGAGATTTGGGGGAAGTCAGTGCATCACGAAACCTGCCTTCGATGACAGCGTTCGCGAGATCTACAACAGGAACAGAGACGACGTCCTGCATTTGGCAAGGCCATTTTCCTCTCAAAAGCGCCTTTTCAACAGGAGAAACACTTGAACTCATATAGAGGTAAGTGGTGTTATCAGATCAATTTTTGAGATATGGTTTTTTTGGACCTCGTGTCATGTGATATTTGTTAATCTTATCAGCTGGCCGAAAGAGGTACGATCACTGATTCGGTTTACACTCTCGCCACAGTGGCCAGATCATGAGGTTCAGCTGTTGGTTATTGTGCAGATATTCTTTACTCAAACGAACTTCTTTTTTCCTTAAGGAACTATTTCAATGCTTCCATCCGATCACACAGGAGATTTGAGTCTGTGGACCGTAACTGGAAGGCAGAAACCCAAGAATATGTCATGCCTCATTCAATGCTCCGAATTCTCTCACAACTCCCAAGATCTCCTGACTCTCAGTTTAAATTAATCCGGTAGTCTGGTCAGCAAGTGCTTAAAGGATCAACTTCACGTCCCTTGTTGAGAAACAGCTTGAAATGACCTCAAAGGAACGTAATTTTGACCCTGAGCAATATTACTCTTGCAATTCTGTAGTCAGATGGAACGTGTACCTCCCGGCTTTTGCTCGCGCCAAATCTAACCAAGAGTTCCCCCTTGAGAGCACGTCATGTGATGACATGTGACCGGTCCGGACAACTTTTAAATCTCAACAGCTGTATTGAAGTAAGAAACTGAATTCATTGTAAAAAATAACAGTAGAATAAAACTACAATACTACAACTACTACTACCAGAGCCAAACGTGCTTCACGTGACTTGGTCTGGGGCAGCGTCCATTTGGAGTCTTTTTCCGAAACGACCGCACCAAGAACTCTCTGGGGCATGGCTCGCTTGTCTACAGTTTACGATTTCTCGAGTCTTCGCCTCCACCCTGACGGTTCTCTCGTTCGGCAGAGTACTTCAAAGAATCAGAGGTTGCGATATGCCGCGAGGGTAGTACAGGATTCCCGAGGCAATTGGTTTGCGTGTGATGCTGCTGGATCAGGAACCGTTGGCAGATATCGAAAGGGACGAGAGGGGAAGGAAGAGCATGAGGAGGAATGGAGCGATACAAGTGTAGGAGAGGAGGATGAGCTTTCCGAACGCAAAGGAAAGAGAAAAGAGAAAGAGACAGCAAAACCAAGAAACCCACGACCTGCAAAACGCCGAAAGTTTCTGCAAGATTTTGACTTTCTTACGCCCACAGCTTCGACTGGGTCCTTCGCCCCAGATGCACTTCCTTCTTCTGTAATTATATCTTGTCATGCAGCGGTAGTTATCAAATTTATCTGTCTATTTAGGACCTTCTCAAATCCATACACTACTTTGCGAGCTCGTACTATCACGAGCGAGGACAATTATTCAATGCTACAAAGCAGTATCGTCAGAAGAGAAAGCGGATCAAACTGAAAAGACTACAGCTACAGAAAAAGGCTGAGGCGGAATGCGAAGACTCTGAGGAATCGGAAGAAAATTCTGTAGAAGACGAAGCCGACCAACCAAGAAGAGGTGGTAGGAAGAAGGGGGTCAATGGTAGGATAGTCCATCGCAAAGACATGTACAAGGTGTTGGATGGCTCTGCGTTGTTGGCGATAGGTATGTGTTAACTGAATATTGTATGACTTAACAGAGTGATCCCTTCGAAGGAATGCTGATACAGGAGTATGTATCCCGTACGTTGCAAGTCCGAATCCCGGCCGGATGGGAAGTCATGATGCGAGATGCTCACATCGACAAAGAGGCTGTGACATCTAGCCACAATTCGGAAAATGGTGCGTTGATTATTGGCCAGGGTTTTCCTTTGAAGGAATTTTCGCTCATGATGACGAAATTCTTGGAGATAACGATGATGAAGAGGACGAAGAGGTTGAAGACGAAGAGGTCGAGCTCGAAGAGGACGAGGTCGAAGACGAAGACGAAGACGATGAGGATGAAGAGGAAGACGATGAGGACAAAGACGAAGACGAGGACGAAGAGGACGAAGAAGACGGAGAAGAAGAAGAAGAGGACGAAGACGAAGACGAAGACGAGAAGGACTGACTGGAGACTAGAATGAATGTTGGTGCACCAATTTGAGACGTTTATCACAACCTTCTTAATCAGGATGCAGATTAAGTATTAAGATTATGAATATTCTACAACATCATGAATCATGACTGCGTTGTCGTCCCCTTTTTCCAGTTTTCTTGTAAGGTCACGGAAGTCGTGATCCGTGTAGGGTCATAGTTAGGTGGTAGCGTGCCGTCGTCCCAGCTTTTCATGATATTGACGCCTTGTACACCCATATGAATACCAGGGAAGATACGAAGCCGTTCCAAACGACGTTCTCGCAGCTTGTTTTTCGGCAACATGCCAGAAACAGCATGCCGGATGATCTGCAGCATGAATTGAGTCAAGTGGAGACGATGTCGAGACAGACACGCACTTCGTCGGGCTTACGATTCTTCATGTGCTTGTATGGCGTCTCTTTGAGCCCTCCGGGGTACATGGTGTGTTTTCGGTAGAGAAGTTGTTCTTCCTTCCTTCCAGTGAGTTTGATGTTTCGCGAGTTTGTAACGATGACATAGTCTCCACAGTCCACTATGGGAAGCAGGTTGGCAATATGCTGCAACGGAATGATTTAAAACGTACCACTGGGGTCGTAGATAGGTTTGTGCTTTCCCATTAAGACAAGAGCTATACGCTCAGCCAGTTTTCCGAGAACACGGTCTGTAGCATCTACGTGGTGCCATACTCGTGCATATGCAAGGGCCGTCTGAATAAATGCTGTGAGCATATAAACAAGTCCTATGCATAAGGAGACATACATTCCCGATAACTTGAGACATGATGAATTGGTTGTGACTGACGATGAAAAAGTTGGGATTCTTTCGGTCAAATATTCCCACGGTCAGTAATACCAGCGAGGTATGACAACCTTCTGCTACTACTTAGATTTAAGTAATACCGGCTCACAGAAGTGCCTCAGCAATTTACCTGCGCACTCCTTTCTACAAGCATCATTGTGATGTATATATACATTGTTATGGCCTTGAACCTGGGACGTTGTTGGAGTCCTAGTGTCTCTGAACAACTCGAATTGTCTCGACGAGGCCCATCTGATGCACAGTAGCGAAGAAGTTGCACGCCCTCGCGGAAAGTTTACAGTGTATTTCTCTTCTGATATTGTTTCAGTCAGTCAACTGACTATGAAACACTTCAGAATATTATATGCCCTGCCATAACCATATTTCCTTGACTAAAGACATAGTAAGAGTTTTTGTGCCCTCGAATATCTACCCAGTCCCCCGGACGTTGAGCCAGATTTGTGAGATCAAACACCTTTTACAAGGCGCGTACCCCGGCTATCTAGTCTCTCTATAGAGAAACGTTCCGTTGATACCTTTCAGAATATGCAATAAAGATGGCGTACCATGGTGTTCCGAATCACTTCTGTCCGTGACTTAGATAGTACTCTGCACAGATCTTCTCACAATTATGATATTCACATAACGAAAGAACTTGCCAGTAAACAACTATATTGAGTTCTTGTGACAAGCCAAGTTGCAGGAGTCACACTGCGCTACAGCTTGTCCAGAGAACAAGTCCTCAAAACCCACCACGCCCATAAAAATAGAAAGCAGATACGCTGCGCACAAAATCTGATATACTCTCCAATGATCAAATTTATGTATGCACCCCTCAAGTAATCGCGTCTTGAACTTGGGACAACTTCAGCAGAAATCGATCGAGTAGAATGAGGAAACCCATGTCATATAGATAGTTCTCTGGTCCATTTCGTTTTCATTCATGTGATGAGGTACCTCAACTCAAAGTCATAGGATGTATACTCGTTGTAATTCGTAGTACGATTGATTGGAGAAAGAACCCATTGAAAGACACAATCCAAGGCCGATGGCAGCTGCAGCTGTGCAACGCACTGAACATCTTCAAAGTGATCATGATAAAATGTTATTAAGTACAGCAGTGATAATATACACCAAATTTCCAAATAACTATTCACAAATCATCATCGAACCTCCAGAGGCGGCGTCCACTCCGGAATGTCCTCCCAGCTAAACTTCTGACTTTGGAACGCATTCCTCACTGTCTCGGGGATACGCTGCAAATAATCCTCGGGAAGCAGCTGATCATACGGCGTCAGGCCTTTCTGATATAGGGACTTGACGTTGGTAAAGTCTGGTGCGCCGCCCGTCTTGGTTGAGGTAGAGGTTGACGGCGAGGCCATGGGGAACGCGGAGAGTGGGGGCTGCGAGGTGCTTTGTTGTATTGGGAATGTGGAGGTGTTAGAAAATGAGGAACCACCTCCGGGTGCGAAGGGGGATGAACCGGTGTTCGATGTAGAACCGAACGTGGTGTTCTGTGAGAGCGCGTTGAATACGGGAGCCGTGCCTCCGGTTGTGTTGCCGAAGGCTGATGTAGGTGGTGCGGGGTTGGAATTCCCAAATGCTGAAGTGGTCGTTGGTGCAGATGTGCCGAATGTGGATGGGGCGCCGAATGCAGAGGTGGCGGGGGCGGGGTTTGATAGCCCAAATGCTGATGTAGTGGTAGGCACTGGATTTCCAAACGCTGATGTGGAGGTAGGTGCTGGATTTCCGAACGCTGATGTAGCGGGAGCAGGATTACCAAAGGCCGATGTAGCTGACGCAGTATTTTCAAATGCCGATGTAGCTGGAGCAGGGTTTCCAAAGGCCGATGTAGCTGGAGCAGGGTTAGAATTCCCAAGAGCCGATGTGGCGGGCGCAGGATTGCCGAACACCGAGGTGGTTGGAGCAGGGTTCTCAAAGGCAGAAGTCGACTGGTTAGGTGCTGGAGCTCCAAAATTACCCTGTCCGAAGACCGAAGTTACTGCACCCGTACCGAATGCAGAGGGTTGGCCAGAAAATGCAGAGAAGGCTCCCCCGCCACCGCCGAATGCGCCACTGGCGGGCTTGATAATTGACGACGGAGCAGCCTGACCAAAAGCGGAAGTCTGGCCAAATGTGGATGATTGACCGAAGGCGGACGGAGTCTGTTGTTGGGTGGTGTTATTATTCGAAAACGCGGATGCGGTCTGGGTTGCAGGTTGTCCGAAAGCTGAGGGCTGTCCAAAAGCTGACGTACTTGACCCTGAAGCCGGAGTTTGACCAAATGCGGGCTGGCCAAAACCCGATGTCCCAAAAGTAGATGTTGTAGTTGTTGGGTTCGAGAACGCTGAAGTTGTGTTGTTGTTGCCGCCAAAGGCAGACGTAGCGTTGTTATTACCACCAAATGCGGACGTGGTGTTGTTGTTTCCAAAGGCGGTCTGCCCGAATGCTGAGGTCGTGCTTGGGTTACCGAATGCTGATGTTGCGGCCGGTGCGGATTGCCCAAAGGCGGATGTGGATGTGGATGGAGCACTGGGGGTATTACCGGTCTCTGCTGATGCTTGACCCATGACGGCGAGAGATTGGTTCAAGGCGGTTTGGTAGACTTGATTCAAATTATTGCGTGCGTTCTATCATGGCTTCGTGACACTATACACACAGACGACGATAGTCATTCACCTCGTAGACTTGTTCTGCAGAAGCTATCTTCTGACTTTCGTACGCAGGCTAAAATAAGCCTGGTTAGAAGAACTGAAATCATCATTGTCTGCACTCACATATTGTCCGGCTTTTCCGTCTTGGTTGCTAACAAACGCCTGATATCGCAGCTCTTCTGGTGAGGTGTCCAAATTGGTCAAGAGATTAGGCTCGCATTTTGCAGGACCGTAGGTTGATAGTGGCCAAAGCGGCTTCTCCTTTAGCGGAGTCAGATCACTCGCAAGAACTTCCTGCCTGATATTTATAAATTCATCAGACAATGCAACAAACAGGTAAATTTTCAATCGTCTGACAAGAATGGTGGCTTGATCGCTATGAAATGACTCAACAACCCGTGATGGCTTGAGTGCAATCGAATTCAGATCTCACCTTGTGGGTCATGAGAGTTGCGGCATTTCGTCCCAAATTTACAGGTACCACGTAAGAAGAACTGGCACACAGTCTAATATGAATAGTCAGCAGACATAAAAACGCGAAAATAACAACAAAGCTTTCACCATCGCGGACCACGATGACGGGGAGGAAGGTCGAACCGCACGTGACTGACTCATTCCTCTCCTTTGCCCTTTGCTACCCGCCAACAGCAACCTCGCCGTACTTCGTGTTTTCTGCAGAAACGAGTCTTGTTGAAGAGTCTATTTTTTATAACAAGTCAAGAGTCCTAATAAGTCTCATCAAGCCATGAAGACAGAGTCTGAAGCCTCAACGCCCGTACCAACGCCAGCGCCGAGCTATACAACACCGCAGTGGGCGACTACTTCTCGTAAGACCTGTTGTCTTCTCTAGGAGACTCGTATTGAACCGTATATCCTCTAGAAATACCTATCGATCCTGCGTTGCAGCAACAGACTGCACATGCTACGTAAAACAGATATCTTCGTGACTCTAAACTGTGTTGAGTCTCAAATACAGGACAACGCCGTATCAGCACTATCAATATGCAACTCATTACCCCCAGGCCACATACAATTATGGTGCTTACGCCGCTGCTGCAATCGCGCAACAGGCGCAAGCTACTGCCACGGCCACGGCCTCGGCTACTGCCACTACTCAAGCCACAACGACAACAGCAACCGTACATCGACCGATAGCACCCGCACCACCTGCAGCAAGCTCGAGCATAGACACAACGGATATTTCCAAGCTAAATGATGCTCTCGGTAGTGCTGGTGTCGATCTCCGAGTGCGTCTTGTACTCTTCCAGTTTCATTTCTTATTCAGATGAGGTATTATCACAGGCCGAGGAAGAAACTCTCCAACGAACACACGAACAACAACCATCTTACCGCTCGTTCGAAGACCGTTCACGGAAACAACCTGCCACACCCTCATTTGACACACGCATTCTCGGCGCTACCATGCGTTCCATCGGCACTCAACATAAAATCACCAAAATCCCTGACGACTCAACAAACTACATGGCACTTGCACTCCGTGCGAGACTGCAGGACCTCGTGACAGCCATGATAACTGCTTCGCACCACCGCAATGATACGCAATTCGACCGCCCTGCTTCGTTATACGAAGACAACTCGCCCATGTGGAGCATCGTCGTACGGAGCGATGTCGCGAAACAGTTGGCGGCGCTGGAGAAGGTTGAGCGTGAAGATGAGACGAGGATCCGGAGAGAGAGGAAAGAAAGGCAGGATATGGCAGCTGCACATGCCGCTGCACTTGCCGCGCAGGCGAATGGGGCTGCTAACTCGCTGTCGTTGGATGGATTTGACGATGCAGAGGGTGGAGCGAAGAAGAAGAGGAAGAAGGAAGGGCCGGGTGTTACGGCGAGAAACATGTCGGAGGATGTCAGAAAGAAGATGTCGAATGCTGTTGCAACGCAGGCGGCAGGGTTGGGTGGGAGGTATGCCTGGATGAACGCATCGAACGCAGCGGCGGCTACTACGCCGGCAAAGGCGAAGGCTGCCGCTACGACACCGAGTACAAGCACCACTGCTGCTGCAAGTAGCTCGCCTAACCCAAACACTAGTACGACTACACCTGTGACGACAACACCTGTGGCTGCGACTACGACGACCACCAGTACTTGGGCGCGGCCCTACGTGTCGACGAAAAAGTCGACAACACCGACGTCAGCCCCAGAGGAGGAAGATACTCGGACTTTGGTTACTATGCGAGACGCAATGTTTGTGATCGAGAAAGAGCGTGGTCATGGTGGAGGAAGAGGCGCTGTCCGTGGTTGGTCATGATTTTTGTGACCGATCTTTGTAGTTTGATATCCTTGGTTATGTTTTTTTTTTGTAAAATGTGGGTAGCTCGAAGAAAAGGCTACAGCCTCTGAAATGGGTCAGTGCTTTTGAAAGTGTTCAATAATATCGCATTTCCCACGCTTTACTTATTGTGAATTCCGGCCAATGGATCATTCGATCATTACAATTCTGGCATCCTCTATGTGATGGCCTCAGCTGTTCCAGCGAACGATGGAATCGCCAATATCCACGAGAAAGAGGAAATTTCGAGCTTGATGGACGACTCAGCACTGCTCGCCAAGAAAGATGGCCAACAGATGATTTGTCCTGACACGACTGAGTCTCCTGACGAGGACCAAGAAGAGGACGAGGAGGAAGAGGAGGAAGAGGAAGAGGAGGAAGAGGGAGAGGAGGAAGAGGAGGAGGAAGAAGAGGCTAATGACGAGGATGACGACTCGGATGACGACGAGCCAGCGCTCAAGTACGAACGAATATCAGGCGCGGTGCCGGACCTGCTCAAGAAGGATTCCGCCTCGGCACTTGTCGTTGTGAACAAGCTTATGGTACAGATAATGTATTGTCAGACTGAATTCGTCTCATGTCATTTGACAGGTGCTTGGGACTCATGCAGGCATCGTGCACATTCTTGACCTCACTGGCAAACGTATCAAGTCGTACAAGCCTCATATGGCGTCTGTCATTGATATCTCAATGGATGCAACTGCAGACTTTGTGGCTACTGCGTCTATGGATGGTGAGTGAACGAAAGAATTGTCCACGTGTTGCTCTTATGCTTGACCCCCAGGACAGGTCGTCATTCGTTCTATGTCTATGCCGGAAACATACTCGTTCAATCTCAAGCGTCCATTGCGTACAGTGGCCCTTGAACCCAACTTTGCGAAACGCAATACACGATCATTTGTCTGTGGCGGTCTTGCGGGGAATTTGGTTCTGTACGAGAAAGGGTGGCTGGGTCATAAGGAGACTGTATTGCACTCTTCAGAAGGACCAATATGGCAGGTTCGATGGAGAAGTAGGCTTATTGCATGGGCTAACGATCTCGTAAGTATTTTGTGATTGCTTTTCACCCTCTAACTCATATTATACTAGGGTGTCAAGATTTACGACTACGTCTCACAAACGCGCATTACGTTCATTGACCGACCGGAAGAAAGTCCCAGAGCTGATCTTTTCAAGTGCACACTCAATTGGCAAGATGATTCAACGCTTCTCATCGCTTGGGCGGACCGTATCAGGGTTGCACGCATCCGGGCAAGACCCAAGACATCCAACAATGCGATATTGCCTCCATTCATCGTCGAAATCACCGCCGTCTTCCAGCTTGATTGCATGATAGCCGGGATCATACCACATCCAATCCCGACTTCGACCTCGTCTCCATCCCAAGCGCTGGTTCTCGCTAGTGACACCGCCTCCGTCATCTCTTCAACCCCATCCTCACTCTCTTTGACATCATTCCTCATCGTCGCTTACAGCCCTCCCGATACTTTTTCCGATGAGAGAACGGATGACCGTGCCAAACAGGCGCGCAAAGCCGCTGAGCGTCCTGAACTTCGCATTATTTCGCGATCGGGTGAGGAGCTCGCAGCTGATGCGTTGAGCATCACGGATTACCACCTATGGGGATGCAATGACTATACCCTTTGTGATGTTCTCGGCAGTGATGCTGGTTCAGATGAGGCACGGTCTTATGTCGTCATGAGTCCCAGAGATCTTGTTCTTGTCAAACCGAGGGATCGGATGGACCATGTCGCTTGGCTCGTTGAACGAAAGCGATATGAAGAAGCATTGCATGACATAGAAGTCATTGAGACTGAGACACCCGAAGTTGCTAAAGATGCCTCCTTGAGTGCAGTTGAAATTGGGCAACGATATATTGAGCATCTCATCAGCGAAGGTTAGACTTATGACCATGTTGTATAACTTGCCTTGTTCATTCGTCATACCAGGTGACTTTGCAAAAGCTGCTCAACTCGCTCCCAAGGTGTGCGGTCAAGAGCCGAAGCGTTGGGAAGATTGGATTTTCACCTTTGCAGAAAAGCATCAACTTCACGTGAATGTTTATGGCGGTTTTTGTTATTTTTACTGATTTTCATGTTCCAGGCGATCATCCCTTATGTTCCCACTGAAAGTCCTCGTTTGGATCATGTCGTGTATGAGATGATGCTGGCTCATTTCCTGACGCATGATCGAGAGGTACGGTCGCTTCGTCATTATCGACCAATGCTTGATTATCGGTAATAGACTCTCCTCAAAACAATCAGAGAGTGGCCAAGAGAGATCTACAACATAGATGCAGTTATCGTTGCTGTCCGATCAGAGTTAGAGAAGACGGCCTCCACCTCGTCGACGATATCTTCAAGTCCGAGTTCTAAGCTCCTCATGGAATGTCTGGCAGACTTGTACGTATCAATCAAGCTGGACGCACTTCATTTACCTACAACTCTTTTTTTTTGTGAAGGTATACTGCAAATCGCCAGCCCGGCAAAGCTTTGCCTTACTTCCTGAGGCTACGAAGACCAAATGTCTTTGAACTCATTCGGGAACACAACTTGTTCACCGACGTGCAAGATCAAGTTCTGCTCCTCGTACAATTTGATGACGAACTCAGGAAACAATGCAAGCGTGATGGGCAAGTGCTAGATGACAATCGAAGTGACGCGATCACACTTCTCGTCGACAACATACACTCAATACCTGTCAGTTCTTCTAACCAAATAGGTGTCCTCTGGCTTACCCCCGTTCTAGATCGGGCGCGTCGTGCAGCAGCTCGAAAGTAGTCCATACTACCTCTTTCTCTATCTTGATGCATTGGCGATGGAAAAGGACTCAAATTTGGTCTCAGATTTCGCAGACCTGCAGGTTGGCAGTGTTACCTTGACCCTCAAGTTTTGCCAACTGAATGACTGTGCAGGTGAAACTGTATGCGGAATACGCTACACCTCGCTTAATCGACTTCTTGCGTGCAAGTAATTACTACAACCTTGAGACGGTATGACACCATCCTACCTTACATTTAAATATTGACCTATCCTTTTGTAGGCATATAATGTGTGTCAGGAAAGAGATCTAGTGCCAGAAATGGTTTTCCTGTTGGGAAGGATGGGGAACAACAAGAAGGCATTAATGCTCATCATCGAACGACTCGGCGATGTCTACCGAGTAAGTGTATCTCCTTCATCGATCACAAATCTTATACTTAGCATCATCTTGATAGGCCATTGAATTTGCAAAAGAGCAGGGTGATGATGATCTATGGGAAGATCTCCTTAGGTATTCGGAGACCAGACCAAGTAAGCGACCAGTTTGCATTTGTGTGAGGTCATCCTAACGTCAATCTTCCAGCTTTCATTCGTGGTCTTTTAGAGAATGTTGGAGTCGAAATTAGTCCAATCAGGCTCATTCGACGTATCAAGAATGGGCTAGAGATACCGGGTCTGAAGGAGGCGCTTATCAAGATCCTCCAGGATTTCCATCTTCAGATCTCTTTGCTCGGAGGCTGCCAGGCGATCATGAACGGCGACAGCTCAGAATTATCGCTACAGTT
Source organism: Termitomyces sp. MG145 (assembly GCA_003313055.1). Lineage (NCBI taxonomy): Eukaryota > Fungi > Basidiomycota > Agaricomycetes > Agaricales > Lyophyllaceae > Termitomyces > Termitomyces sp. MG145. The sequence continues at coordinate 108,968 of QGOB01000421.1, read as the reverse complement.
GCAAAAGAAACAGACGAACGGATTCTTCCTTGGTGGTAAGTTCTGCTCGATTGAGTTGAGGTTGCTATTGAAGTTTTTGTCATTGCCACAGTGAAGAGTACTTGTCCGGTCTGCTCACATTCTCTGCAAGACAACCCACAGTCACTTCTCCTTTTGTTCTTGTGTCGCCATGTGGTACATGCGCATTGTGCCGTCGGAGGCGACGAACTACCTCATCAACCCGATCCTGCTCTACGTGTTGTGGGCCTGAGTAATGGAACTGTCGGACTCAGCGGAAGGATCGCGTTGTCAGTGACTTGTCTTTTATCTTCATCCTGGAATACAGAAAAACTAATTACGGTTTTCGTCCAGCGAGTCGATAGCTAGATCGAAGATCAGGCAAGGTTGTCCTGTTTGTTATCAGAAATGCGAAGGACTACGGACATGAATCTAGCTCTGAATATTTCTTTCGTTGTTGTTTTTGGATACCGAATTACATACCCTCAAAAGCGAATTCCTTTGGTTGCGTCTTTCATCATATTAGGTCAACTGGTTTGTTTTTTCCTGTGTAGTGTTATCGCATCACCGCCTCTTGTTACTCCTATTTTTTTTATATAAGATGATAGGGATGCGGTCAAGTTTCAGAACATAGTCCCTATTTGTCCCTAACTCCTTTCTGGTGTGGCGTAGTCTCCTACGACCATAGAATCACATGCTCACACACGATCGTTAGCTCGATCATTCTCCTTTGTCGGTTGCTCACTGCCTCAACGAAGAGTGGGTCATCCAGGTATAAAAAGGTTGCATTAGCTACGATGGCCAGTCAAGGTCTCGACCGCCCTCGAGGACTCGCTTCACTCTAATCACTTCGCTCATTACTTCCAGCAAAAATGAAGTACTCCTTCTTTGCCTTCTGCGCTGTTCTCGGGCAGGTCGCGCTCATCACTTCACCCGTGTTGGCGACTCCAATTAATACGCATAGGAGTGAGCTCGCAGAGGTTCGTATTGTCCACGTTGGGTAATAGTAGCGACCTATTGATGAGTTTCTTTTATAGAGAGGCTACTGGAACTCTGGTTACAATAGAAACTGGCGGCCCTCGTCTTCTCGTTGGAACTCATGGTCGTATTGGATTAAACGCCCTGCTTACGGCGGAAACGGCGGGAATGGCGGGAACGGCGGGAACGGTGGATGGAGTAGTGGGGTTTGGTCGTGGGGTTCCCGTGGTGGGAACGGCGGCAATGGCGGCAATGGAGGAAACGGTGGAGATGGGAAGTACGGCGGCAACGGCGGAAATGGAGGAAATGGCGGGAACGGTGGTAACGGAAGCTGGGGACAAAATGGTGGCAATGGAGGAAACGGTGGCAATGGTGGCAACGGTGGCAACGGGGTCGGTGGTGGGTCCGGTGGTAATGGCGGTAATGGTGGAAACGGCGGTAATGGGGCATATGGTGGGAATGGAGGCAATGGTGGAAATGGTGGAAATGGCGCTAACGGCCAACCAAATGGTATGAATGGGATGAATGGAGAGAACAGTGACTATTAGTTGCATTTTCTACTTGATATCTTGTCCATGCTCAAGTCACAGTGTTACAGATTAAAATTATCATTGATCAAAGCATAGTAGATGACACTTTATATTCCCAGGGGTTACGTGGAAAAATGGCATGTTTAACAGATAACCATAAGATTTGGGAGATCCTTTTCTTTGTCCGTGAACATTGGGTCTGAAGAGACACAACTGACACCGGATCTATATTGGCCTGCGGTATCGAACTTTCTGCAGTTGTCGATCGCGCAGATGGCGAAGGACTGAACATTTCGTCTGTCAAGTTATTCTTTCCGTCCTGCATGCTTAATACCAAAGCTTCGACAATATCAGACCCTCGAATGGCTTCTGTGACGGATTTGAACGTTTCCACATTCAGCGTAGCTACTGGCAGAAGCTTTACTCCGTTGGGCACATTGCTTGTGAGGCTTGGTTCAGACGGGAATGATGCCAGAACGCGAAGTATGGATAGGCTACCACGGCTGTCAACACTGTCGGGAAGGCTATCAAAGGCGTCCAAGATGCGGCCCGATAAAGTCCCGGTGTCCTGAACAGAAGCTCAATTAACATCCAAATAAGACAAGTCAGAGACTCGCTCGATTATGGAAAAAGCCTTCTGCGGTAAGATGTCCAAATTCATGGTAGAAATCCACATTGGGCGCGGTTTGCACACCTCGACCAGTGGTGCGTAGGAGAACCCATAGATTTTTATTGTTGAATTTGAGAACAAAAATCAGCTCTGCTCCGCAGTCAGGAGGACATAAACAGAATGCTCCGAGGCGCTCATGATTCAACCACGCAAGGACATCATCCGCTGTCGAGGCCACGAAACCGAGTGGAGGTGCAGTAGGGAGTAACACTGAAGGCTCTAGTATCATTTCGTGAATATTGCCTCCTTGATCTTTCCGCAGAACAACAAGATTGGCTGATTCTAAAGGATCCTCGAGCCATAAAGGAAGAGACGGTATGGTAAAGACGTCGCCCAATGCACGCCCATTTGCGAATACATGCATGAGGTAGAAGGCAATATAACTTGATGCGGCATACATGTCTCCATTGGGCCAACAACCATGATAATATGAACAGAAGTCCTTGAAGGACGTTAGAGAATGTGGTTCTTCCCCAAGTCGACTTCTTCTGGAGAGCCAAGTCGCAGAAGCAATCGTCGGCGGAGGCTGATCCAGAGCTATGACTTGCATGTCATTATCGATAAACTGGCCAACCCCGGAAGTCACCAGTTCCACTTTGCTGATATCGTAATATGGAGGATGCTCCCCGGTGACGATATAATGAAAGATAACTTCATGGGCGGTGAACTGTACTCGAGGGGAAACTGGAACATAACAATACAGTAACCACATATTCACAACATGCATATATCAAGTCTTACATTCGACAAGCTTGCCTATGCCACGAAGGGACGCATGATTTTGACTTCGCCCCTCTTTGGCAGTGAATTCGTCGCCATCATGCGCGCCGTACGATATTAAATCTTGAATGTAGTCGTTCAAAGTTGCATGAGGATGAACAAATCTATCTTGAAGGAGCATAACGAAAAGAGAAGCAGTCAAACGATGCCTAAGACTGTTCACACTCTTGAAAGGAGGATCTAGAGGAGGATCTACATACCTTGGTCTACACCAATTCCACACGCGTTTTATGAGAGCTTGGGTACTCTCGGTTTCTATAGAGTCAAGAGGAAGGAACGAGAGAAGGTAACTTCTCTGCAGTTCCGGGATATCAAAGGCACCGGTGTTTGATGTCCATCTCCAGGCGTCCCATGGCGCAGACGATGCGGGAAAGTAATGAGTAGGTATTTCTGTACCAGCGACAACGAAGGTGATAGGAACATCGAGTGACACCAGCTGGTTTGTCCAAAGACTGATAATTTCTTTAAGGGCAGGGTACACCTCCACATCATTTTGATGAGAATACCAAAGTTGAGAGATGGCTACATTGGCCTCATCGATCACAATGAATAAACCTTCCTTCTTGATCGATTCAGGTAGCAGGATTCCGACCTCTTCCATTACATTGACCAGACTTTCTGCAATGTAGGTTGAAGACTCCCATTCCAACGCATCGAGTAAATCACTGAAGACGTTCATGTACGTTTGCAAACATGATTGCCATACTTGAGCAAGAAGCCAGCGAGGTCTTAGATCCTCCCTAATTATTCCACACTCGGCCATAGCGGTCTTTAAGAAGTCTCTAAAGACGAGAAGATGAACCAGAAGTACTACAGAAAATCGACGATGTGCAATTTCGCGATTTTTGGCCAGAATCATATCAAAGCTTGAGGAGGATGTCTTGGGAAGTCGACGCACGAAATCGTATTCGTAAGTAAAACCATATTGCAATGTTGAATCAAGTGTTTTAACTTCTTCCTCGTCCACGTGAGCTGTAAAATAGAGACCCCAATTCTTGCACAGGCCTTCATATAACAAGCGGGTCTTTCCAGTAGCGGATGCATTTACCAAAAACCTGCAAAAGGAAAGTTGTGCGATTAGATCTCAATGAATCATGTGCATACGTGTTTCGATTCGTTTGAAAGAGATCTGCAACACGTTTTCTCAATGTAGGATCTAGCTGAAAGCTTCCTAAGTTGTGGAGAAGCATTCGAGGCAAACCCTGTCTCTTCAATAAGGAAGCCAAGTCAAGCGTGACTACATCAGGAAGCGTGGTGGGTTTTAGTGTCCAATAGGGAAACTGTACTCTCCCATTGACTAGATTCCGAAGGTTTGGCGAAATTTCATTCAGCATAAGGGGAACTTCGTTGCCGCGGAGATATGATTCGGGCAGTTTACGAGGGCGAGCGAGATCTCCCATTTAAAGAACATGAGTAATGGACATAGTAATTTTGAAGGTACATACAAAGGCAGCTCTTCCAAATATTGTCGAAATTTCCATTGGCCCTTGATTGTTTCACTCTCTCAAGGAGTCCTCGGTTCGAGTACAGCAAACGGGCGAACGATTCAGGAGAGCGAAGGGAAACTTCGTTATTGTTCTTGAGAAAATCGGGGCACGACAAAAAAAGTAGCTGAGCAGCCGCCTCGGTGTCAAGAATGTCTGATTCAACTTTTGAAACGGCCTCCATGGCGGTTGAGAAGGGTTTGAGATTAAGAGAGCAGTTTACTTATGTAATGAAGTCAGGGACTTCGGCCTGCACCCAATTAGATCGATCGATAGATACGATTACATAAACGCAACAATTTATCTCGGGACTAAATGAAATATTTGAAGCACATCTTGGGTGACGGCGCTCAAGTACAGATAGATTACATATTACTATATTACTATTGATGATATCTACCTACGCTACACTACGGTAGCTATGGTCGCATTACTACGAATACGCCACGATAGACCTAATTGACAGAAAGGGCAAGTGGGGTAGCATCAAAACCCCGGTGGGGAAGTTTGGAACAACATCCTCCCATCTTGTAAAAGAGTCCCAGAGTTCGTAAAGCGCTCGATCTTCCTTTTGAGCCGCCCTTCTCCTGTCCTCCTCGTCAAGTTCTACTTCGTGTAGCCTGCGTGCAACAGCATCCTCTAAGTGTTGCAATCCATTGGAAGGTGTATATCCTTGAGTGACTCCCTTGACTACATCTGAGGGCAGCACAAAGAATTCGTGGACAAAGTCCGTGCTTATCGACCCTTTTTCACAAGCTTTTTTGATATGTGCCAGCACTTTGTCACAGGTATCTGGATTCGGTATAGCGGGGAAGAAGAAAATACCACGTATGAGACTATGATAGCCTTGTTGATTTCTATTGAAACGTTTGTCAAGTCCATCTAGTGCGCTGATGGTGTCCGGAATAAGATTCGGAAACATTTCACCGGCAAAAGGCTTGAGGCCTTTCTTAGTATCCTGATCAATTCTAGTGAGTAGTGAAATATCGAGGAAACAACCTGAATCTAATGTACATCTTTCCAAAAGTATGCAGGTGTAACACTGGCAACAGCCCTGTCAATGATGGGGCCCGTAACAGATGTACGGTTCGGCTTCCATTTGACTTGAAGGGCTACAGTGATAAGTTCACCACTGTCCTCCAATCGAAGACGGAACATCAAATCTGGGCCAAATCTCTGATGGGGAAACAGGAATGGTGCATTGATTTCGCATCGCAACCACTTCAGGTCATCCAAAGGACTATTCTTGCTAGATTTGTAGCCAAGTATGTGCGATGGGGATTTTAAATGCAAGTATTCTGGGGTGTGCATGGGAAAGAAGACCTCTGCCACCCTGAAATCACCACCCTTATCATACCAGCATGACACCAGACGGGCTGTACAATTGGCTAGTTCTTGATCTTTGCCAACATCAGAGAAAATGAAGACTCGAGACAACTGCGTAGGGTATTTGAAGGTGTCTGCAATGACAAGGGCTGTGTACCTTTCCAGCCCATTTGACTGGGTGCTCTGCTGGTCTAGAGAATTAAGAAAGAATGAGTGGTGTTGTTCCCATTTTGGACCTTGACTTGTTATCCAATGTTCGGCTGCAAGATATGCCAGAGGTTCATCAAAAACTGCAGCATCAATGCTTTTTGAAATGCCTGGGTAACGAGCAAATCCACACTCCACAAGGTTCTTATCATAGATACGGCACCGATAAGGATAGTCCACGTCGCTGCTTAATATTTGTTTGTAGCTAATTTCTTGAACTGCATTGAGTAACATGTTCTTAAGCTCCATAGCTAGAAGTGAATTTGAACCTCGGCCTAGTTGCAAAGTGAAAGAAGAAAGTACCTCGGAAAAAATCAAAAGGGCATACCACAGATGTCTTGGTTGGGGGTAATTCTGGCTCCTCGCTTTCCCAATGTTGCACATCATTAGGAACAAAGGAGGTAATATCCGCGATGTATTTAGTGAGCAGACGATGGTAACTTTGAAAGTCATGATCGACAAGGTATTGAATGAATGCCGCCACAAATCGTGGCCTGTAGCATGTTAACATTGGTCTGATCAATGCATGTGATTGGCAAACCGTACCGTCCAGAAAGCCAATAACGTGCCCGATTGACAAGTTCTTCCCCACTACGAGACTTGAGGTATGATCCTGGCAAATAATATGCCAGATAGGCATGAATATCTGCTTCCTCCACCCATGCCCCTGTATCAGTAACCCCCTCTTTGATAGCCACATACTTGCCCACAGAGGAACTAAGGGCATCAATGATACTATCATGTTCCAGGAAGTTCCAGTGACAACAAAACTCATGCTGTAATTTTTCCACTCGTGCAATATGGCACGTAAAATGGGGCAATCAACATTGCCAGCTCCATTCTGGAAAGCATGTTTATATGCATCTGCAGCAGTCTGAGCCTTGTCGATGACGCAATAAAGGCCATTGCCACTTGTAGCAGCAATAGTGTGGCGACATGCTCTAAATAATATTTTATTCCACTTGACAAGCATTTGTGGATCTGCATAACATAGAAGAGTTGTGAGCTCTAAAAAAAAATCTTCTGTGTTGACTTCAATACTTGGCTGGGAGAGCAGCCTAGTGTCAACTTGGATAAGCATCCAAATCCTTTTTGCATCAGGCAGACTGAGCTTGTCCAACCTCGTTGAGAGAGCTTTCAGATAGGACACAAACACTAGAATACGAGCGCATAGGACCGCTTGGAAGCATCGATTGGCGCAATCTTCATTGATAGAAAGAGTTTCTTCTGTCTCGATGGTCTTTTTCAGCCCCATGGCACGCAGATATCCATCATGTTGATCATCGATGATTTGACGAATGTCCGCCGACCCAACTTCATTGAACCGGTGGAAATCATTAGTACCACAGGTCATGTAGAAGCCCCAGTCGATACAGAGGCCCTCGAGAACCAGTCTTGATTTTCCGGCTCCAGCTGTATTTAGTAACACTCTGCAAAAGTATGGATCAGATATGCATTGTACGGCTGACAATGTCACATACGAGTGCCCGAAGTCAGTCGAAGGAGGAATAAAGATGTTACTCAAAGTTTGTGTTCTTGCTGCTGATTTCACAAAGTTAGGAACTTCCTTGGACGGCTGGGAACCTGTCCGGAAATTCTTGGACGCTGCACCTGCATCGAAGGAATCGATGTATTGTCCAATACCGTGGAGTAGAATGGATGGCTTGCTTTGGATAGTAGGAATCTCTAGTTTGGCTATATGCTCTGCAAGATCGTTACTTATATCCGGTGAAGTCGATACCCAAGGGAGGATTTGGATCTCCATCCAGAATTTGTTCAAGGCGTAGAGACACATTATCCATGGGTTTCTGGAACTGGTCAGATCGATCAGCTGGTCTCGAGTCCCCCCCGACATACTCCCCCCCAAAAATTGGATAATCATGTTCCTCCCCGAGAAAAAGAGTCGGTTCTGAATGTACATTGATGACCACGTTTGCTACATCAGATCCAGAAAGCAACACGAACCTTTGAGACGATTTTTTATCTCATTAATCGAGGATGTCAGGTATTTCTGTAGGAGTGGCTCAAAATCTGCCGCGAGAGTCATGTTGTGTGCAAGTCAGAGATCGAAGAAGAGATTGTTAGATAATGAAGCTTCCTTTGTGATATCAAAGCCGGACCGGTTCCTAATAGATATGTGGACAAGTTCGCCATGATGGTTGAACCCACAAACGGACAAAAGGATACACCCACAATCCGTGCAGGGCTGTGGAACGAAGGAAGAACTGGTGTTACAATGACTGTCTTGGGAATAGATAACTTGCTCTGGGAGAGATGTATGCGTTCGGAGACAAGCTCTCGACGAGAAAATGGGAACAATCACTGCTCCTGGAAGTACTTGTACTATCGATGCTAGTGAATGTCTCCCAACAGCTAGTGCTTACCACAGGAGATCCTAGTATTCAAGTACTGGGATTGGACAAGCACGTTGTTGCTCTTTCTTCAAGCCAAGCTTCCTATTGAGACAGCATATACATACATACATCACAGCCCACAAGCTACACAAAAAGAACATCTTACAAATTTGTTTCTTTATGTATCTGGAATGTATAACTGACAACTTGATAATGAGTCAAAGTGGCGTCTATAAAGGAACTTGCCATTTCCCCCTCGGATATCACTAGCTAAAGTGGGGTCGATATAATCGGAACTATGAAGGTCATTGACTGTTGGGTCAGCAAAGAGGATGAGGATGAAGTATGATATCATTAAAAACACACGAAGGAAAATTTACCTCGCCTAATTTAGTGATTGATGTTCGCCATCAACAATGTCACTTAAGCAACTAATGCATTCTCGCCTTCTTCCTAGTCGGGGCGTGCGTTAAGTTTCCCCCCGTTGGCTGGCCATATGGGCCACCTCCGCTCAAACTACCAAAACTTGCTGTACTTCCTGGCTTCGACTGGGATTGTCCGAAAGGAGGGCCACCGTGAGCACCGTGGTGGGAAGTATTGGGCGCAGCAGCAGGCATCATTGAAGGTGCTTCGTCTTGTGTTATCCGCCGATGTGGAGGTATTTGGTTTGGAGGTATACTTTGAAAGACGCTGTTATAGGTCAATTTAGATTTCTGCCCGGAGAGTGAGATACAAACTTTCGAGTAGGCCGTGGATCCTCATAGAACCATTTATGCTGGAGTGCCTCTCTCGCTGTAAGTCGTTTGTCGGGATCATAAGCAAAGAGTCGACGAAGAAGGTCGTAACCATTAGGTGTACGTATTCTGGACTGAGTCCATTCATGTAGTCGATCCGTAAAACTTTAGAGGGAAAAAGTTAGGCAAACGTATTTAACATTTCGGAGGGACTTACAGGTCCAGTCGTTTCATGTTGTGGTATTCAGGCATGTCGACGACACCTGGCCAATCTTGTTCTCAAGTAACAGTCAGGCATAATTTCTGATAGGCGATCAAAGACAAACCATTTGGTGTGCCCAAAATTTCAAAGATCTTCAGCAGCTGGTCGCGCTGGAACGGCACATTCTTCTTCGAATCTAACTTGGCCTCTTCCCCCTTGAAGATAGGCCGCAGACTTGCCAACTCTGCCATAACGCACCCGACAGCCCAGCAGTCAATCGCTTTGTTATAATGCTTAGCGCCTAAAAGAAGCTCTGGAGCACGATACCATATAGTCACGACAACTTTGTCACCCACGAAGAGTGGTTGTAGAGGTTCGTATATCAATCTCGCGAGTCCAAGGTCTCCGATTTTGACGATTCCACTTGACGTGATAAGGATATTGGCAGGTTTGAGGTCGCGATGCAGTATATGGCATGAATGGAGGTACAGCAGTCCGTTCAATAGTTGGTATGTAAGGGATTTGAGAAACGGCATCGAGGGCATATTTCGCAGGGTCTGCGAGCAATGGTGTATGACTTGCTACGGTAGCATGTTATTGTAGGCACTTGACGCACACAAAATGAAAGACCACTCACAAGAAAATCATGTTCTGCATACTCGAAAACCATGTAAATGGATTTATCTTCCAGTATGACCTCCTTCAACGCAGCAACGTTTTCATGATCAATTTCCCTGTTTAACTTGTGATACAACTAAGAAGCTGCAAGATCTATTTTGATGTCAAAACTCACAGCAATTTCACGAATTGCACTCTGACTGATGCCAGTATAGGTAACGACGTCTCCTTCTTTGTCAGGCTTGAATTTCTTAATAGCATGAATTCTGCCGTCTTCGTCTAGGCTCTGTGCCTTGTAAACCCGTCCATAAGTCCCAGAAGAGATGAACCCAAGTATGTTGTATTTTGAAGTGACGGTGCGACGGGCTACGTCGCGCTTTGCGCGATATATTCGCATAGGATCATGTTGAAGTATATTGGTTGACCATTCGTCCAGCATCGGAAAGAGGACTACTATGCACGAGATAGTAGTCTAGGTCATGATTTACGTTCGACGAAAAGGATCGGGACTTGGAATTGGGTAGCGGTTCGCCGACTGACCGTGGGAACCAACTCCTTGAAAGGACGACGACCAAGTTCCATTAAGAATAGATCTCGTACTGAACAGAACAAAGGAAACAGGAACAGATTACTCGACCACCATCTCTTCAATCTGTTCAATAACTTCATCGACCCAAACCTCAATCTCCTCCTTCTCCTCCTCATGCTTGCCATGCTTCTTGCCCTTTTCCTCTGCATGTTCCTTCTTGCAATTGGTACGCCACTTGTTCCATTCGTCCACAAGGCGCTTACGGAGGGCGATGAGCTCAGCGCTAACATTGCTCTCCTCTGCCGCATCCTCTTCATCAAAGGTACGGCTATATTCTTTAAGATTCCTGCGGATTTGCTTTTGTTGTTCCTTGGTGAGGAGTGTGGGGGGACGAGGACGCCAGACGAACTGCTTGAAGCGGTCTTGAATATGTTTAATGATTTCTTGGCCGCGGAAATCCCAGATTGCATAGCCGTTCTCGAGCTATCACCATCCAAAACACAATTAGCATCTTTAGTCATAGGGTAAGCAGCAGCGGGAAACGTTAACATACCGTATGAGTCCATGCACTAGCGCTCGTAGCGAGAGTACGCCCACTAGGGTCCCATTCAACATCGGTGACACCATAATGATCGCCAGTACCCAAAAGCTGGATACCGCTTCCCCACTCCTCCTTCGACACTTCACGACGACCAGGCTCCTCAGCGTTGAAATCAAGGTCCCAGAACTCCAGCTCGGATTTGCTCGACGAGCCGACGGTGGCAAGGACCACGTGGCGACCGCGGGGAGACCAGCGGATAGCATTGCTCGTACGCGATGGAAGTGTGCGGAGGAGCCTGAAGTCGTTCTTGCCGCCTGCGCGTTCGAGTTGATAGAAGCCGACATCAGTCTTGATGGTTATGCCAGGTCCGGGGTTACCGAGATTGGGGTCATTGCTGGAGATAATGGCGAAGCGCTCGCCTTTGGGCTCCCAGGAGAATTCGGTGACGGTGTCTGTTGACGAGGTCAATCAAATGAAGATTGTCTTTGGTGTGAACGACCAAGCACACAACGTACCTTTCAGTTCTACAACCTCAACTGGGTAGTCCTTTTCGCGCACTCGGAAAATCTCGAGGTTGCAGAAAATAGACTTCTTCGTCTTTGTGTGACGGTCGACTTTGACGCAGAGGAAGTCACCCTGATTTTGCCAGTAGAGTTTACACTGTACGATAAATGAGATAAATGACTCTGGCGGTTCCAATAGCGCGAATAACAAAAACTGACCTCAGTAACATTGAACAGATTTTTCTGTCGCAAGATAGTGCGACTGGGGAATGCAAGGAGAGTAACGCGCGCAGGCTGATTGTCAATTTCCGGTGTCCAATACGCCAACATATTCTCGCGCGCTTTCTTTGCCTTGCCCACGTCACTACCCTTAGCGTCCTCCTTGTCCTTATCGCTGAGAGGACACCACTCAAAGTCTTGCACCCCCTCAATCTTCAAACTCTTCTTTCCATGCAAATGCATGCCAGGAACCTCATAAACGCTGATCATTTGGCCACGAGTGAGACGAGCAACAAATTTGTCATCAGGGCTCCATTTGAGTGCAGGCCAGTGAATCTGTTTCTTATTCGTTGGGGTTTCGCCATCGACGAGGGTCGAGAATGTTCGAAGTAGGTGTCCGGATTTGATGTTCCATACGGCCATGTTGTTGCCTTCGTCGTCTGGTGAGAAGTATTGAGGACCTTGTTTTGCGCCTTCATGTACGACGATAGGTTCGTTGGACCAAGTGACGAGGTATTGTTCGCAGGGTGAGAAGTCGATAAGTTTGACCAATGGGTGTGCGAATTGTTGTTGCTGTTTCCATGAAGATCCGCCCCAGATGCGTACACCTTGTCGGTGTAGGGTAGCGATGTAAGTGCCCAGGGGAGACCACGCGACGTAAAGGAAAGGTTCTTTCCATTCCTGAGTGGAAGGTTTCCGTAACCGAAGGACGCTGATCAAGTCGGCAAACTCACAGGTTTGTATGCCAGCTCGCTTTGCGATGGCTTTCCATGCCAATGAATCTCCACATCCTCATGGCGATAAGTAACAAATTGGTCACGTCCTTGAGGGTCGCCGAGCCAAGCACGTAGATGTTCCTATATAACCTAGTAAGAATCAAGAATATAGGTCGGAAAGAACAGACCCATACCTTGGGTTTGAATTCTTCGTATTGAGGATCGGTGTACGACTCATCTATATTTGCAAACGCCTCAATGTCAGTGAACCGATTGAGTTTGAAAGTGTGCTTGGAGTCGAAGGGATGATGATTAACGACAGAAAGAGCCAGATCCGCATCATCGACGGTGCGGAAGTCGACAAAGGCGTAACTGCAGGAAGTTAATAGCTGTAAGAAGAACCCAAGTGAGAGAAATACCCTTTGCTCTTTCCCGTCGCGTCGTTCCATGGCAGGTAGACGTCTTCAGGTTTAATTGAAACGCCCTTGCGAGAGAATTCTTTGCAGAATTTGTTCATAAGCCTCTCGCGCTTAGATTCGTCGATAATGGGAACACCGTCCACGACCAAAGTGGTGTCGAAACCATCGTCGAACTGGACCTTGTATCTGGTCGAAATCAGTTTAGAAGCGAAGAACAGTAATCTAGTTTCGGACGCACTTCTCCTCGATGTCTGTGTAGTCGATGTCGTCCACAGTGGGGGCAGGCATTTTTGGGTGACCAGTGTTGTGTGCAACTTGGAAAATTCTATAGTTTGCAAATCGTGGGAACTGCATGCCAAATGCGTCGACAGCGACGACCGCGTCAGTTCGCAGTTGTTGACAGTGACCGCAATCTTCAACGGCTGTTCGTCGTCGTGATGCATTCTCAAAAATCTCCGGAGAGCTTCATGTTCACTGTAGGAAAGCTCGGTGCGTGTCCTTATTATTGATGCGCACAATACGTGTCTCTGATGCCTTGCTAGATGCCGGAATGGCTGTAAGTTGAGAATCGGCCGTTTGAATAGCAAAGGGTGTTCATCGTGGACTTGTAGATCCTGCTTGGTGAACGGGCTCATTTGATCGAGTTTCCTTCTATTCTGCTACCGCCTGGAGCGACCACGGGCTCCATTGTCAACATCGCAGTCCACAGGAATATCGCAGAGGAGCAGAAACGCGACGCTGAGTTCTGGGCACTCCAGGACGACATATTGAATGAGTTTGGGATCAATTCTCCCGAGCCACCAAGCTTGCAGGTGCGTTGAGACGCGACAAACTCGAAATTGTGAATCTCATTTGCCTCGGTAGTTGCGCAACGTTACTCAGACTTCAGTTACACTCGAATGGCCGACTATTCAACTTGCTACGGCCAAGCTTCGCTCGCTCGACATTTACCGCAATGGCCAGCGGTTGGCATCTATACCCTCTCCCCTCACCAATACCTCAACCAAGTTGTCCGGGCTCGAAATCAATCTGGAGTACTCGTTCCAGCTCGTTCTTCGTACAACTGCAGGAACGTATCCCTCCAACATCATTCGCGTTCGTACACATACGATGACCGACACCTCTGGCATCTCGGTCTGCTTTGGAAACGTCCAGGATCCAGTTCTGCTTGAGAATGCCAAGCTAGCGCTGAGGGAAATGAAGGCAAAATGGAGCGACAGAATTCAGATTGATACTACGCATTTCGTTTGCACTACACCTGCTGCTACACCTTCCGGTGCACAGGCAACAGGTAACGCGAGCGGAGCGCCAGGCGTTGAGTATCAACGCGCACTTCAGCTCAGTATTCCCGTTGTTCAGCCTCACTGGATCTTGGCTTGTCATTCAGAGAAAAGGTGTGTCCATTTCCCTCATACCAAACTGTATGCTAACACTGTTGCTCAGGATGGTCCCAATTGCTACATTCTACCTGGGCGCTAAACCTACCTCCCCGCCCAGCTCTACCATCTTCAACCGCCCTCAGTCCATGTCCCAAGCCTCCCAGCTTCATTCAACTACCAACCCTTCCCCAAACCAATCCAAGCAATCGCTTAACCGCGCCTCGATGCCCCCGCCCGCCCGTCCCGCAGACGTACCTCCTACCCAAACCTCACCCTTCCTCAATCAAGACGAAAGCCCCTCCCTATCAAAGCCTGCACTCGAGCCGACGCCAGAGAATCCAAAGACGGACAATGACACGGAGGAGGTGCAGCTTCAGCGCGCCACGAGCGAAGGCACGAGCACAAGCAACGAACATAAACGTAATGGCTCAATGAACCAGAACTTCAAGTTCCCCACTCCCGCATCTTCCCCTGTTGTTCCCTCTGTACCCAACCCGATCCCACGAAGGCGTTCGCCCCCTGAACAACTGGAACACCCGGATTTGACTACGACAATGGTTCAGCCGTCGACAGTTATAACGCCTTCGAGCATCGAAGTACCGCCTCCGCCACTTGTTGAGAAGGAGAAGTCGGCGATTAGCATGTCATTGGAGGAGGGCGAGGATGACGTGGGGGATACGGTTGATATACCGTTGAATTAGTATATGCTTTTTAGGCCATTCTGTGTGGGTACTTTTTCTCGAGAATTAAGTTATGGTTTATACTTGTGACAGGTGATAGATAGCTGGTATGATTCTCTTCAGACTAGAGATGAGTTTAAAAAATGAGTCCCCAGCACTCAATGTTGTATCACTGTTACCAGTGAATAGACAGCGGCCTTGAGTAGGCAAATCAGGAGTTTAGATTGCCATCAAGAATTAGAGAATGAAATTTCTACGAGGTTGCGACTGGCAGCTGCACGTGCCTCGGACTCTCAATGAATCCACCATCAACACCGTTTCAAGCAGGCCCCTCGTCAACGCCTGTCACCATTCCAAGCTACAATGCCCTATCAACACCAACCCCATCACTTCGCGGCCGTCCAAGAGGCTCATCAACAGGCGCAAAACGCGGTCGTAAACCGCGCGGAGCAGCGGTAGGAATGGGTGCATCCCTCGGCAGGGTGCCCGAGGCGGCAACGCAGGCTGCTGCTTCTTCGAGCCCAACTGCAACCTTTTCGACTTCCCAATACATGAACTGGGCAACGATGCAGAGTCAAACTCAGGCTGGCACCAGTACAGCAGGTGCAGGCGCAAGCACCAGTACAGCTGCGGTTGGAACTGCAACAACCACCGGGACACCCACAATCTCGACTCCGTATACTCCTAGCACGCATTATCCGAACGTGACGCCCTCCTTGGGGTACACTCCCAGTACTGTGACGACGACGACGACAGGCGCGACTGCATCTACTTCCACAGCGCCGAGTTTCGCGCTTCCAAATGCAACTGGAACGGGGACGAACACGTTAGACGCGGCGACTCTCCTGCGTTTGGCTAGCGGATCGGTTCCGGTGCTTCCTACAGGAGCAGGGGGAGTTAGTAGTGCAGTGGCAAGTGTGCTGTCGCTTACTCGGCCAACGGGGACGGGCGACGATGATGGAGATGGGGATGACGAGATGTTGCCTGCGATGGCGGACGATGATTACTCGGCGCAGTTGTCGTTCCAGAGTCAGTCGAAGGATAATCTTAAGTATGTGGTATAGTCTTTTGTGTATTGTCAGTGCGCTAAAGTTCGTTGTCTTTCATAGGGTTTTGATGGACAACTTTAGCGCTGCGCAGTACGATCGTTTCGAAGCGTACAGACGACACGCATTGCCTAAAGCCGCGGTACGGAAGGTCTGCATATCTATCCATCTCTCCTCATTCCACGTAATTGAATATTCAACTTTAATCAGGTCATCCAACAGACCCTCGGCCAGCAAGTCTCTCAGCCAGTAGCACAAATCGTTGCAGGTTTCGCGAAAGTTTTCGTAGGTGAAATTGTGGAAAAAGGCATGTTATATACTCGTAGAACATTTCTTTGTCATTCAACTGGGATATTCAGCACGAGCAGTACAAAGACGACGGGGAGAGTCCGGACCACTTTCTCCGGACCATCTGCGGGAGGCATACCGAATGTATCAAGAAGAGACGGGGCGCGTTGGTGCGGCGCGGCCCCTGAGGGCGAAGAGATTGTTTGTACGGTAGTCTTGCCTCATCGTGTAGCGGTGAAGGTGCGTTGGGATTTTTTCTTCTTTTTATTATGGAATTATGGAACAACAAGAGAGTGTATTACTCTTGTGCATCAGTCAGCAACGTCAATGCTTGCACTGAATACCTGCAATGCGTAGCACTTGTGAGATCATCGCCGTTGGCACCTCGCAATCGTCGTGCTACTGTCCTTGACCAGCAAATGTGTAGATGACGGAGATAATGAATTGATAAATCCAGCATTGAACTCAAGTTGGGGAAAGTTTGCTTCTCACTTGTATACGAAACGGCAATTTCTCAATATTCACGGCTCTCACAAAACTTGAACATCGTCGTACATATAAAACTACACTATGGTCAATATCGGAAAGCCAAACCAGTGAGTACAGGAGAACTTTCAGTCATTACCTCATCCTTTCGTGCCGCAACCGCGTTCGTATGGCCTCCAACATATGTCCAAGCTCATTATAACCGGGCTCTCCATTCGCATCCCCATTACCCCAGAACGAATCCGAAGGGTCATCGTACACCAAAGACGCCTCACCCGTACTTAGCAAGAGATCCGCCAATTCGCCATGCTGATTGAATTTCAGGTACATGACTCGGGACATCTGCGTGTGCGTGCATCACAATAAATTATAATGAGTTACTTTTCCTTCTTTCCCAAAAAAAAAAAAAAAAAAAAAGAAAGCAGGGACGTTAACTTACTTTTGCCATATACGATTCCCCGTTCTCCTCGTTCTGAACTTCCCTGTATTCATGTGACAATCGGTAAACGTCCGCCAAGTCCACACACTTCCGAATGAGCTCTGAAATGCCTCGATTATGATCAGTCTCAGGCAAGAACTTCATGGCTTCGATGAGATGCATCGCTGTCGGGTACGTAACGCGTTCGTAGCTGACGCTGTGGGGGGAGTGGTTAAGGAACGGAGCGTGCTCCGTATCCTGGTTAAAGTGGATCGGCGGAAGAGGCGGTCTGAACCCTCGGTGCACCGGATCACTGCCTGCCGGAGACTGGAAGGCTGTGTGAGGAGTATATACGGTCGTAGCAGACGTTGGAGGGTTGATGCTTGCAGCACTTGTTGGGGGAGGTTCGCTGGTAACATTTGTTGGGGGAGGTTCCCTGACAGCACTTGTTGGGGGAGGTTCGCTGACAGTAGAGGTTGTAGGAGGGTTGCTAGATGTGGCGCTCAGTGGGTTCGGCAAGTAAACAAACTTGGTCTGTGAGAGGGGCGGGGGTGGGTTTTTCCTCCTGAACCCGAACAAGCCCTTCTTCGGCTGTGGGGCCTCTTGTACCTCTTCTTGAACCATGAGGGTTCTCCCGGACTCAAGCCAGGCGGGGAGCTTTCTGGGCTCTAGAAGATGCTTATATCGTGGAGTCGTGTATATATCGACCGGAACTTTGGGAAGTGGATTTGCTCGACTTTCATAATAGGAGCGATTGGAAGATGATGCTGGCGTCTGTTGATGTTGTGATCGTGTCGGAGATTGCGATTGTTGTGAAGGTGTTGCACTGGAGAAGCTACGCGAGAGGTCAGGAGGTGGACGCGTTGGATTTGCTTCAGTTGGAGAAGACCCTACATCGGAATTATGATTAGCCACGCAGCACACAAAGGGTAAATCACGCACTTTGTACATGCTCGCTGCTGTCTGGTAGTTCAAAGGCAATCACTGCAATCGGCTTTTTTTTACGTGTTGCCTTGCGTTTCCTAACTTGCTCTCGAGACGGAGCGGGGGTCGTCACAGGGGGTATCACAGGCTGATTAGCAGCAGGTTGAGGTTGTACAGCAGGTTGTGTAGTGACTGGGATGACAGGTTGCGCAACAGGTCGTGGATGACTGTAAGGCTGAGGTTGTGGCATTGCAACAGGCGGAGGAATATGAGCCGGGTAATAAGGAGGAAATTGTTGCACATGAGACGGAGATATAACAGGAGCATAATTTTGGACTACACGAGGATCTGCATGTGAATAGCCATAAACTGCTTCTGTGCTGGATGGCCAGTAGTAACCAGGCGGGTAATGTTGACGGTAATCATAGTAACCTTTCGCCGCCGCAGTATTTCCATGTTTCGAATTTGAAGAAGTCCACGCAGTTGCATTGACCTTTGAGGATATGGTTCCCATTCAGCACTATCTAGACAAGAAATTGTGAGTTATTATGCATAAACCGCAAGGAGGAATGGAAATTGTACGTTTGGGTCAATAGATTGATGAAGATTGCGGCCGCGATGTAGATTTTATTGAGGTATTGTAGTCGTGAATAATCGTAACTATGGATCTGTCAGGAAGTTAAGGTATCAACCAGACTCAAGTTAAGCCCATAAGTCACGACACGATCGAGCCACGTGGTCACAGTCGCAAGTTGTCACGTTGGCACGTGGTTGCGGTGTTTAGACTGACGCGCGCCGGTCACTCCAACTACTGCTCCTTTCGGCAGTTTAGAATGAAAGAAACCTTGGGTTTTCCGGATCCATCATCCTGCTCAGTTACTCGAAAAGCATCACGCCATTCTACCCGGCGGAGAAAGAAAACCTCTCCAGCGTTGTCGAAGAGGAAAGCCACGTGTAAAACAGATATACTCCTTTCCATAAAGCCTCTTTATATGGACCAAATCATTTCACGGACGAAAAACCATGAGTTTCGCTCCTATCTGGTTCCCAGCACTGTACAGAGGATGTGGTGAGTAATTTTACATCGTATGATATCAGTTTTCGATGACGACCCCTCTTGAGGTTATACGTTTCCAGCCCCCAACAGATCTTAAAATACATCGCTGTTATCAGTCGTGGTAAAACTCCCGGTGAAATTGATGTAGAGGATGGTTTAGGCAACGTCGACTTTAACGCGGGATTGCAAGGTCCAAGCACCTATGCTTATGAGATCAAGGAACTGTACGAGCTCCAGGTACCTATACACCTCGCGGAGATGCAGCAGAAATACGATGTAACATCTCCGCAACGTTACGTTTATGTTCCCGATGGTATGGCGAAGGACATCGAGTTTGAGAATCAGACTCGCTTGTTTTGAAGGGGCCTAGCGGTTGAAAAAGGGCCTATGGGTCAGCGCCTTCTCGCACACTTGCTGTCAAGGTGTTTGCTGTCGTTCTGAAATCTTGGTCTTCTTGAGTCGAATGCCTTCTCAGCCATCACGGTCTTCGGCCCGAAACACTGCTCGAGTTCGCTCTCAATCAGCATCTTGATAAAACTAGAATGGTTCGCCTCTTCTGTACAAATCAAGTCTTTTCCAACTTCACTCTCTTGATACAACTCTTAGATTGATGTTTAATTTTGACGACAATGTACTGAATTATGTGATCAAAAGTCGCAATCGAGAAATCAAGTTCATTGGTTCTGGCGATTGAAGGTGTGAGCTACAGACAGCATTGCGAACCATTCTGTCTGTCAGAAGTGGACGTCCGGATATTGTGAGGGTATAAACTCGTTCATTCATGAGGAAGGGTCTAGATTGAACCCAGGTAATCTGGCCCCTTGTTCTAGACACCTTATCAGAGCAACTCTTAGCGATGTACTTCGAGCTTCAACCTCGCTGCTGTCAAGTCGAACTCAAAGCCTGGGTCGACTCAGTGGCCGAGACGGCACCATTATTAGATGAACCCCGGAAGCAACGAGTCGGTGATTTCCAGTGTCCCAGATCTTGATAGAACAGCAACAGTAAGTACTTCACAATGTTTGAAATAGAATTAAGATGGCTACCTCGCTGCGACAAGAACCAATTGCTTGGCCCGTTGACATGCTAGTACTCACAATTCTAAGTTTCGTACCCCTGTTAATGGAAGATGCCAAGTCGATTAGAATCACAAAGCCGAGCGATGGAGAGATAAACTAACAATTCGGCGGGATTATGAAACACGGTGTTGATAGCTTGAGACACACCCACTTCAAAATCGCGTTTCTCTGTTACATTCAGCGTTGCAAGGGAGCAGATAGAGGTCCTGTGATAGGAACGAACGCATTACTATTATTGGGATGATGAAAGCAGAGGCAAAGTTCGTACTCATCAATCAAGAACACCGCACATCCCTCATTCAGATAACCAGACGCGTTGAGCATATCTGGCACAGGTAAAAATGTTAAATGTAAACCCTAAACCTGACAGGGCCGCTAACCTTCTGTCACGTCAATCTCAAAAACAACTTTACCCTCGATCTTGTGCTGGTCGTCAGGATTGTGTACGACGGATACTTCTACGACCTTGATTCTATGTGCAACGGGTTTGGCAAAGCTGACTTTGCGGGACCTAAAAACGGCAAGCCATTTTAGGGGTATCTCTTTGACCTCGCGCGGTGCATTGCCTCCGACTGCGGCGATTACATCGTCATCAAAAAGGTGTACAGAGGGCTTGCCTGACTGCGCTGGGGTATTCGGGCGTGCCAAAGGGGATACCATGGCGAAACAAGTCTCACCGATCCCAATGCAGACCAAGGCTTCTTGATGTTATTGATCAGTGAAAAAATGTGAAATGATAACATTTTGGACGGGAAGAAGCAAACCCGACCGCCGGACCGCAAAATAATCCGGGCCCACGTGTGCACGTGTGCGGTCACTTTTAGTTCCGCTTCGATCACAAAAGGTCCAGGTCTGGCCGACCAACCGAAGTATACTTCTAAAAGCTTAAAATCTCTTTCGGCGTGAGTACTAATGGCAGAATTTTCCTCCCTAGCACCATGGTCTACCGTATACTCAAGGCCGATACCGACGTGTCATATGTCAAAGGGAACGTTAGTGCAGAAGAGAAGCGCTTGGCCCTGAAGATCTTTTCCCATTTCGTGAGCACTCGCGAAAGATCTTACGGGGCGGACATTGGGCAGCGGCTGAAGTTGGTGGAGGTTAACGTGTGGGAGAGGGGTGGTCAGGCGGCGACTGGACAAACTATCTTCGAGATTGATGTAACCAAAGGTCCGTCTCAATTCATTTTTCCAAGTTGTCAATAAGCCCGTCAATTGGCGGACACTCTTGTAGACATGTGTAATATCTTTGGGACACTGCATGGCGGTTGTGCGGCCTACATGATCGACCCGTATGCTTTTAGTTCTTCGGCGACCCATTCGAAAACCCACTAGAATTTTACCACAGGTGCTCGGTATCATCACTCGTCGTCCTAGGATATGCAACAGGGATCGATGGGACTGGTGTATCGCAGTCAATGAATCTGATATGGCACCAGCCTGCACGCGTGTACGTGTTCATGGTTTTCGTTTCAGTTGCAATGGTCTGTCTCTTAGCCTGTTTTCAACATATCTATAGAGGTGCTAGTTTGAAAATCATTTCCACCTCCATATTTATACACGGTCGAGTGCGTTCTGCGCGCTGTGAGGTGCGTTTCTTCTTCCTTTTCTTCTTAGAAAGGCGCAGACTCACCGGTATGACAAATCATTCTACCCCACAGATTTGGAATGGGGACCAGCTCTGTGTTACCGCCATCCATTCTACCGTTAATCCGTGGGCAGCTGCGAAGGAAGCGAAGGCCAAGACGAGATTGTGAAGTGTATCCATTTCATCAAATTTATCAAATTATACTATAACACTCACAGAGTATAAATTTCGTTACTGACTTGAATTTCTTGTATCTATATCATACCTGTAGTTCCATATCAATTCAACAATCTTTCTCCGGTCCTCGTGATCACTCGCATCATTCCTAAATTATGTAGTGGTACGCCTGGTGACGGGTCCGAGTAGGGACTCCCGAGGCTGAAACAATCATATCATGCAGGAGCAGGGAGCGATTGGAGGTAAGCACGAAGTTTTTCCAGTGCCTTATACCTGTGTGACAATTTATTTTTCTGCTCCGAGGGCATCTCTGCGTACCTATCACAATGTAAATGTCAGGAATTATAGTGGATCAGTGGGGAGAAAATGACACTGACGTGAGACCAGTCCCATGTGGCTCAAAGACAGCATCCCAACCGAAGACTTTTGGTCCTCGTGCAGGCACAATTGTTCCGTCTGTGCGACCCTCAAAGAGGATTGGTTCGGAACCTACAACAGGCCCACATGAACTCGAAACGCGAGATATCAAACTCAACATGCACACCTGGACCAGCAGAGTAGGCAAATGTGCAAAGAGCCCACGCGTCTTTTGTCGAAAAACCGGCTAGCATAGCGTTCAAACCCTCATGTCCGACTTCCTGCATAAAATACTTGATATACGGCCCAGGAAGACCATTAAGTGCAGCGTAGCAGAGAGCCGTGTCTTCTGTTAAGACCGCAGAACCTGTCTGACAGTGTAGATTAACGATATATGCAAGAACTTCAGAGGGGCCAATTGGCGTACGAGCTCAGCGGCTCTCCGGCATTTAGCTCTCGCGACTTCTTGAGTGGTTCCTTGAATTTCTGTGACTGCGCATCGTTCATAATCAGGCTCTCACCACGTAGATGCTCGAATTCAAGAGAGGATACATACTATCAAGGCTCTGCGAGTCGATTTCGATCGGGTGACCACCTTTGGAGAGTATGGCCTTCACTTCTTTCAACTTATTTGCATTCCCAGTAACGAAAACTTGAGAGATCACGACGTGTTGGGCTTGAGGTTGTTGTAAAAAAAAAAAAGTGAATCAGTCACGTACTGAGGCCTTTCGACATAGTTATCGATATAGTTATCTCAAAATTTGGAAATAAGGACAAATACGTTTGAAGAGGCGCCCCAATCTTGATACCTTTCCAAGGCCTCATAACAACTATTCCCTCTTCGGATACAAGTTCCACGGGTGGACGGTTGTATTTGTGGAAGGAGAGGTCACTGGTCTATGTATGTCTTCTGCAACACCTCAACCACATGGAGAACTCTAGACTGCCATACGAAACGACAATTACTATCAGTCTATCATTGCGCCAGGGAAGGACCACGGCGATGGCGAGAATGTAAATGAGAGCGGTTGGCATGCAGTCAAGAATACTTACTCTGTCACCTGAACATCCGTGTTGGAACATCTGTGTTATCTTTGTAAATTGTCTGCCTTATGGTCTAGCTTCTGGAGATGACGGGTATGGTACATCTAATACTAGTACATACAATAATGACAGCTTCACAGTTGTCATGGATATATTTTGTGCAAAAATTGTGAGACTACATGGTCTCCCAAGTTTGATTGTAAGTGATTGGGACTCAAGTTCACATACAAATGGTGGCATGAATTGCATAAGATTTTAGGAGCTAAGCTCATAATCTCTATGTCTTTTTACCCACAGACAGATGGCGAGATGGAGTGAGCTAACCATAATATGAGGTAGATACTCCATACAGTTATATGCCTGGACCAGCAAAATTGAGTTGGGGTTCATTTGGTCTCATTCTGTTGATATTCTGTTTTCTGTCCATGTCTATATACAAAAGTACCCTATATTCTATCAAAAATACATCTCATCATGTTTATATCATGCAATCTATTAGTCTGTCAACTTCATTCTGACTTGTTATCAAAATATTGCAAGAAGGAAAGAACTTTCACAAATCTAAACTAGGATCATCAGCATTGTCAAATATTACCAGCCATTCTGTTTGGTAACAGAGCCACACAAAAGCAGCAGCAGGAGTAGCTTCTGCAAGATAGGCTTGGTGAGCAACCTGTATTAGAAATTGTACAATTGATTCTTTGGAGCTGGCATCAATTCATATAAATGAATAAAAATCTGTTGGATGAGTTTCAGTAAAAGCTTTGTTCAGCATTGCAAATGTTATACCTGCTTTTAAAATTGTGACAGAATTGTAAAGTGATATGTAAGGAAAGCTGACTCCAAGGGCACAGCAGTTCCCCAGACTGAGGTCTCTTTAACTTTTTGAAAGAAAAAGGACCTCGAGAGTTATCCAAGCCTACAAAAGGTGCACAGGTGGTTGAAAACAATGGACAGGCGTGCACGTTGCCCCTAGAGGCCAGCAACAACCCGACCAGGGTTTAATTCAATAATGATCCTTCCACAGGTTCACCTACGGAAACCTTGTCACGACTTTTACTTCCTCTAAATGACCAAGTTTGATCAGCTTCTCAGCAATAGGGTGCCGTTGCCGGCTCCCCAAAGCCAATCCGGAGACCTCACTAAGCCATTCAATCGGTAGTAGCGACGGGCGGTGTGTACAAAGGGCAGGGACATAATCAACGCAAGCTGATGACTCACGCTTACTAGGTATTCCTTGTTGAGGAGCAATAATTGCAATGCTCTATCCCCAGCATGACAGAGTTTCACAAGATTACCCAGACCTTCCGGCCAAGGTGAAAAACTCGCTGGCTCTGTCAGTGTAGCGTGCGTGCGGCCCAGAACATCTAAGGGCATCACAGACCTGTTATTGCCTCAAACTTCCGTCAGCTAGATGCTGACAGTCCCTCTAAGAAGCCAGCGACCAGCAAAAGCCGGCCTGGCTATTTAGCAGGTTAAGGTCTCATTCGTTATCGGAATTAACCAGACAAATCACTCCACCAACTAAGAATGGCCATGCACCACCACCCATAAAATCATGAAAGAGCTATCAATCTGTCAATCCTAGTTATGTCTGGACCTGGTGAGTTTCCCCGTGTTGAGTCAAATTAAGCCGCAGGCTCCACACCTGGTGGTGCCCTTCCGTCAATTCCTTTAAGTTTCAGCCTTGCGACCATACTCCCCCCAGAACCCAAAGACTTTGATTTCTCGTAAGGTGCCGAGCGACACATCATATTTGAGGTCGCCCGATCCCTAGTCGGCATAGTTTACTGTTAAGACTACAACGGTATCTGATCGTTTTCGATCCCCTAACCTTCATTCTTGATTAATGAAAACATCCTTGGCAAATGCTTTCGCAATAGTTGGTCTTGAGTCAATCCAAGAATTTCACCTCTAGCGACTCAATACCAATGCCCCCAACTATCCCTATTAATCATTACGGCGACTCTAGAAACCAACAAAATAGAACCGCACGTCCTATTCTATTATTCCATGCTAATGTATTCGGGCATAGGCCTGCTTTGAACACTCTAATTTTCTCAAGGTAAAAGTCCTGGTTCCCCGACGCACACCAATAAAGGGCACGCCGGCTCACCAAGAGGTAAGGCCCAGTCAGGCAGTACACACCGTGAGGTGGACCACCCGACCAGGTCTGAAGTTCAACTACGAGCTTTTTAACTGCAACAACTTTAATATACACTATTGAAGCTGGAATTACCGCGGCTGCTGGCACCAGACTTGCCCTCCAATTGTTCCTCGTTAAGGGATTTAAATTGTACTCATTCCAATTATAAGACCCGAAAGAGCCCTATATTGTTATTTATTGTCACTACCTCCCCATGTCGGGATTGGGTAATTTGCACGCCTGCTGCCTTCCTTGGATGTGGTAGCCATTTCTCAGGCTCCCTCTCCAGAATTGAACCCTTATTCCCCGTTACCTGTTGAAACCATGGTAGGCCTCTATCCTACCATCAAAAGTTGATAGGGCAGATATTTGAATGAAGCATTGCTGGCACAAGGCCATGCGATTCGAGAAGTTATTATGAATCACCAAGGGAGCGGCGAGCCGCGTTGGTTTTTTATCTAATAAATACACTCCTTCCGGAAGTCAGGGCTTGATTGCATGTATTAGCTCTAGAATTACCACAGTTATCCATGTAGCAAAGTACCATCAAATAAACTATAACTGATTTAATGAGCCATTCGCAGTTTCACAGTACAAAGTTGTTTATACTTAGACATGCATGGCTTAATCTTTGAGACAAGCATATGACTACTGGCAGGATCAACCAGGTAACTACTTTCCGTCCTTGCGCCTCAAATTAAGAGGACACAACGCACAATAGTCGCAACAGTGAAGTCACTTTCTCGTTTAGGAGTTCATTAGTTTGGTGAATGATTCAATAGTCAGCCTCAGGGACGCTTTCAGAGGATTCTTAATGACGTCCGAGTCTGACTACCAAACCGCCTTATTCCCTGATCTCACAAATTTCAGACACACTTCACCCTGTCACTTAGCAGCAACAGAGATCATGGTCTTCAAAGAGAACTACCAACAACCGGCACGGTCACAAAGGTGACACTCGCAGCAGTCGTGGCAGATTCTCAAGTGGTTAATTGCAAACAGGTTTAGCTATCAGCAAGTAATCCACAGCCTTCTACACTGCAAGCACTGAAGGTACTTGACTCTGTGAAAAGCAAGAGTCACCCTTGGAAACCAAAGGTAAACCCAATTGCCTGACCCATACTATCTTGTGTCAGTGTAACCTGATAGACAGGTGCATCTTTAACTCGGTCCAAGTATAGTCAGCCATCCCAATTGGAGTGTCGGAGCATACTGGACAAAGAGGCCACACCATGCATTGTGAAGCACGACAACCTCCCTGCATTCAACCCCGAAGGTACATGGCAGTAGTCAAAGTACTAGGCCACTCAAGGCAAGTCGCCACTCAACTTGTAAACAAGGAATAGTTAAACTCAACTTGTAAACAAGGAATAGTTCTCAGCTGAATGTCTGTTCCATTCTTTCCCCTTCCATGCGTTCCCACACCCCAAAAGTGTGTATGAGAGAGAGTACTTGAACTTACTAGGGCTCTCCAGGCGAGTCACACTCAACTTGTAAACAAGGAATGATTCTCAGCCGATTGCCTTTTTAGTCCTTTCCTTTCTTCATGTGGCCGGTTATCAGCTGAATTTGGTCATGTTATGTCAAGAAACACACGAGGCGTGAAAAACAGTGTCCACTAAATCGCGTTTGGCCTTTTCCGCAGCTGGAGACCCTGTGCCACCTCCAATTGTTGTCCAAAGGGTGGCATGGACCTCTGAGAGGACCTTCCAAGGTGTTTTAGGGGGGAAGGGGTCCATAGTGGGCAGCTGGAGAGCCTGGAAGGGGCATATAGGGGACTGTCATCCTTGGACTTTAGGGTTTAATGACTAGTGAGATGCTGGAATGCATACTGGTGTTAGAGGATATAGGTTATAGGGTACATTGAGGATTGGGGGTGAAGGGCACATGTGGAGGGTGAGGAGGGAGGAGAGGAGCATGTCTTGGGAAAGGGGGTAGGTAGGTGCATGGGAGGTGAGTGGCCCAGATATATGGTCTGACCTTGGGTTTCTTCCCATTGACAGGGCTTACTTTACATAGTTGAGAGGTGGTGGCTGGCTGTGGATAAGGGCAGGCTGACCAGTGGTCTTGAACCTAACCATAAGTAAGAGTAAAAGAGTAAGGCCCTGTCCTAGTATCTATCCTGATCTACCTGGCAGTTAGTTAGTAGCTCACTAGCAACTCAACTATCCTGACTCTGCTCTTCAAACATACTGGTCTGACTTGGTGTGACCTTGACCCCCTGACTAGTTAGTATTTCTCCTTCTGACCCACCTCATAGGTAAGTTAAGTGAAAGTGGGACTGGCTAGTAAAGTGACTGAGACATAAGCCTAGCCCTGACCTGGGACTTATTTGCCTTTTTTTATTATTATTATTATTATTATTTGAATGGACTGGCTGACTTGGTGGCTTATGTTTATCACTGACCCCCTCTGAACACATCACATCACCAGTGGCTTGGCTTGCTTGTTTTGACTTGACTTGGTGGAGCCTTTCAGTTATTGGCATGGGAGGGGGGGTACCAGTGGGAAGGCTTATTATTGGCCTGGGATTGTAACTGTATTGACTTGCTTATTATTGACTTGGATGGATGACTTGCTTGTTTATTTCTATTGGACTTGGATGACTAAGGCTTATTATCACCATGTCCACTTGGTATGTTGACTGGTGTTGGCTTGCTTATATTATTGACTTGGAATGTGACTTGGTTATGTTTGACTTGCTCTATTGACTTCAGGATGTAACTTATACTGACTTACAAACTGGGAATGCAACAACTGTGTTTTTGCTAAGTTGATAAAAGCCTGCCCTCAAGTCACTCGGAGAAATTCAAAAGAAAGAGAAATGCTATTCCGGACCCTCTCTAATCAAATCTAACTCCCTCTCTAAGTTTGAACCTTACCCTAAAATTACTTCTACAATTACTTACTACTATTGCCCTATTGCCATTTACTGACTGCTTGCCATACCATTACCTACTGTTTTGACTATTCTATGACTTACTTACCTTCCTCACTAGTTACACTTACACTATTACTATTGATTACCTATCCACTAGCCTACATACTATTACTTGCTATTACCTTTACTATACTTGGCCCCCCACCCCCTCCCTGACCTGCCCTCAACTCTTCCTCCTCTCCAGCTTCTTCGGGGGCCCTTTACTCACTAATGAAATGACCCACCCCCAAGCCACTCCCTCAGTTGAGGAGTGTTCAAGAGAGGTTTGCTAGACAAGGGTCCACTATATAGACCCTCCACAACAGTAAGTAGTAAGCAGCCCCAACTACATTAGTTAGAGGCTCACCCCACTCACTTAACCTCCCTCCTTGGCACAGGTAGCCAGCCTTCTTTGGTCAGGTAACAACAGAATGCACATGAGGCGTGAAAAACAGTGTCCACTAAATCACGTTTGGGACTTGAAACAAAACAAAACCACAGCACCCAGGATTCCCGCATGGTCCCCCACCGTGGTACTAACTGGGCGGCACTCTGGTTAACTGCGCAGATCGG